>JASVEL010010994.1:0-87180 GCA_032618575.1 Nicotiana noctiflora
CCAGACCCGTCATCACGTGAGTTATCACCCCGTTTTTCCCGTTATATGCTTGTTCATGTTTCAATATGTATGTTTGGTGAGTTTGAGTCAATTCGGATTGAGTTTGGTTGGAATTGAGACAAATAGTCTCTTAGAAGAAGGAATAGTAGGGAAAAGTCAACCGGATGTTGACTTGTGAGCTAGAGAGCTCAGAATCGAATTCTGATGATTTGGTCAGCTACGGGAGGTCATTTTTGGCTTAGGAGAGCTATCAGAATTGAATTTGGAGGTCCGGTGTAGTGTTAGTCTTGAATTGGCTAAGGTTGAATTTTGGCGAAATCTGAACGGTAGGTGAGATTTTGATCAGGAAGTCGAAATGGAATTCTGATAGTTGCGGTAGCTCCGTTAGGTGATTTTGGATATGTCTGCAAATTTCAGGTCATTCGGACGTTGTTTGGTCGGGTTTTTGATTGAATGTTGGGTTCGGAAATTCTAGATGAAATTTAGGCTTGAATCCGCTTTGTTTCGATGATTTCCGTGTTTAAGGGCGTGTTTTTATGATTGGAACAAGTTTGTATCGTATTTTGGAGTAGGTTGGTGGTTTTCGTTGGGATCCTGGGAGCCTCGGGATGAATCCGGGGGTCCAAACGGACCATTTTGTGCCAAAAGGCACTGCTGTTTCCGCTGCAACAAAAATGCAGAATTTTGTTCCTGGCGATCGCGAAGTGTCTCATGTGATCGCGTAAGGTAGTGTTTGGGTGCATCGCGATCGTGATGGTCTGTATGCGAACGCGTAAGGTAAGGATTTAAGGCAATGCGATCGCGGTCGTGTTCATGCGATCGCACAGGGTCGAGTTTGGAAGTTGTGCGATCGCGGAGATAGTGTTGCGATCGTGTATGAGTAAAAGGTTGGTCACTGCGATCCCGAGCCAAGGGCTATGATCGCGTAGAAGGAAATTCAACCGTCAGTTTTTTGTGCATCGCGATCGCCAGCCAATGGCTACGATCGCATAGGGTTAACGGTCTGTCAGAAATTTTAAAAAACCAGAACAGTGTATTCATGACCCATATACCCAAAATCTCCATTGTTCAGTTCTTAGAGAGTAAAGTGACGGGAAATTACATGGATTTCACCGGGTAATCATCGGAGGTAAGTTCTATGGTCTAAATACGTGATTTTACATTAGAATCTTCAAATATTTCACTGAAATTGGGAGAATTAATGGAGGAATCTCGCCCTAAGCCTGGGCTATGGTAAAATGTTGATTTGAATGGGCAAACAGAGTCCGATTTTGATAAACTTTTATATGTATGGACTCGTGTTGAGATAAGGAATCCGAATATGTAACTTTTGTAATTTTTCAAGAAGCATACCGAAAGTCGGGTTTTGGCAAATTTGTGGTTTTTCATGTAATTTGATTATGTTCGATTGGGTGTTGTTCCGTTAGCCTATTTTGATATATTTGTACTGAATTTGGCTAGTTTTGACGTGCGCGGATGCTGGTTCGAGGAGCTAAGGCGTCGCGGAGCTTGAGTTTTCGCCGGATCGAGGTGGGTAATACTTTTAAATGATATCCTGAGGGTTAGTAAATCCCGGACTTGTACATCCTAGTGCTGTGTTGAGGTGACTTGCACGTCGGATAACGGGTGTGGGGTAGAGCACCATTGGGGATTGTGACTTGGTCCATCCCGCTTAATAAATAATTACACCTAATTGTTTAAAAATGAATTGACGCCCTAATAAAGATTTATTATCATGAATTGGACTGATTATCATGCTTGGGCTTCGTGCCAATTATTTTAATCCTTCAGGGAGATATTACTGCCTTGATAATATTGTGCTTATTTTTATTTCAATCTAAGGTTTTAAAAACGGTATTTTGCTAATCGGCATTTTATAAGATTTGAAAAACATAAATAAGGTCTTAATGACATTTTTAGCTGTGAGCTAATATGATACTGTTGCCCGATAGGCTTTCTTGATTATTTGTTAGACTGATTAGGGACGAGGGCCATATGTGAGGGCATGACGATTTATGTGAGCATATGCATATACATGCATGGATCGGAATGCACGCCGTAGTAGTATATGGATCGGGCTGTGCGCCGCATCAGGTGTGATATTGATATTGCGCTTGGGCTGTAGGAGCCCCTCCAGAGTCTGAACCCCCACAGTGAGCGCGTGCGCCTTTGCATGGATCGGGCTGTATGCCACATCGTCATATGCTTTGCATGGCATACATGCATTGGTTTCTTTGTACTACGTGGTATAACATATAGCACTCATACATTATTGTCACACATGCTATTTTCCTTATTGACTAGATCCCCTGGTGGTAATTGTTAAGGAGTGCTGAGCCCAAGGGGCTGATTTGAGTGCAGACCTGCACTGCTTGAGATTGTGCCCAGGTATTGCTATGTTATCATGAAAGAAAGAAAGCTAAAAAACTGAGATTTCTAAATAATCTACTCACATATGCTGAAAGGGAATAAAAGGATATTGTTTTGAAGTTTAAAGATAGTTCTGTATTGTGTAGCATGAGACAGTGCTTTGCTTGGTTTTCTTTTCTTCAGCATTATTTACTTTTATTACCGCTGAGTTGGAAGTACTCACACCTGACTCCCTGCACCTTGTGTGTAGATCCAGGTACATCACAACAGTGCTGATTTTATAGCTGCTCGGGAGTGCATTTGGACAGTCGAGGTAGTTGCCAGCGTCCGCAAGACCTAACTCTCCAGTTTATCTTTATTTTGTTCTATCTATCCCACACTTGTGCACAATTGTATACACTATCACAGTTTATAAATTCAGGTAGAGGCTCATGACTTGTGACTCATGTTTCGTTGGGAGGTTGTACTGGTTTGGGATGTCTAATCGCGGCATTTGGGTATTTTATTATTATTATTTTATCGTTGTTTCTGCTTAAAAAGGGGTTAAATGTGATCTGGTAGCTCCGTGTTACTGTTGATTGGTCGGGCTGGCCTAGCCGTTTGTTGGGTGCCATCACGACCGGGTTTGGGGTCGTGACAGGCGCCATCATGACCGAGGTTTGGGTCGTGACACTATTTCCTTTTAAACTGTGGATCGGTACGGGGACGCCTGTGCTTATCCTCGGGAGGCTGCAAACCTTTTAGGAAACACTTCACAATCTTGGAATTCTTATCGTGCGCACTTGATTCAGCTTGAGATATAATTCTTGAAATTCCTTCCATACGTCTGTATGCGCACTCGAGCGCTCAGTAATATAATTGACTTGATGGCTTGTGATTCCCTGATTGAGGGGCGAGATATGATCTTCATGAGTTTTTGTTGGGCCAGTCGGGAGGACTTGAGGCCAGATCTTTGTCTATGGCTTGAGCACCAAGGTGCTGATTCTGCGAGCTGGTATTATGAAGATTATATGACCAGTATTGTCTCAAATTGTGGAAATGGCAGCTTGATAATGGATGAGATGTTAGGTGTTTTACTCTTATTGTGATTCATTGTGTAGCCCTAGCTATGGGCGTGGTGAATATGTTCATGTCTCTTAGTGGAAAGATCAAATGTGTTGTGCTATGTGCATTGTGATGTCTTGTCAAATTGCCGATGTATTGTTAGGATGGTTTTGGTGATTCTCTGGCAGGTGGATAGGCCAAATTACAAAGGAAACTCTGTCGAAATTTTTGAAAAATTTGTGACATAGAAAAGATTTTGTCACCTGAAGAATGAGCTTAACTGTTGTGTGTGATGAATAGAAGAAGTGCAAAAGAATGAAGATTTCTGATGATTCGAGTCTCCGCCAAAGCTTGTAAATGACTTGAGTTTAATCTCATTATAACATTGTGGCATCATTTGAGTAAGAATGCCATGAGTGGTTAAAAGTTCCTTGATGTATGGCTTCGAGCCAAGTTGGGAGGTTGCTATTAATAACTAATTGCACGGTTGTGTGTTATGTTGGTACTGTCTTTAAGTATGTTGGGAAAATTCTGAGAAAGGTTATGGTGCTTCGTAGATGTGAAAAAATACTAGTATGTTTTGAACAGTTGTTGGTAAGGAATGTTCGGTGTATAGAAAAGAAAGATAGGTAATTGTATCTGTAGGTAATCATATTCTACGATGTCAGAGTTCTAACAAGGCACGAGTGGTTCTGTTCAATAAGACAGTTGAACTACAGCCGAATAAGGGTGAATGACGCCCGGGAATGATTTTGCGGTGTTCAAGACTTTGCTTGTAACAGTCAGGTGTCTTAAAGGCGGCGGTTTCGTCAGAAAAGATCGAGGCTTGTGGTATGTTATGTTAATTATGGGATTTTATGTATCCGTATTAGAAAGTAATGATAACAAATTTAAAATCGCAGGAAGTTCTTCAAAATAAAGTGTTGTAGAATGCGGTACTTCTGGGAAACCTTGAGAGAGTATTCAGTGGCCTATGGGTCTTAGACCGTGTGGTCTTATGTATGAGTCTCGTGTGGTAACATGAGTTGAAGTATTGAAGTGTTACAGTAAAGGCTAATATTAAATTAAAGATGAATCAGAAAGGAATTGGGTAAATGGAACAACTTGTTAATAAACTGAAAACGGTATGATAAGGATACAATTAATTCCTGGTATGTGTTCGAAGTAATGAGTCTTTCAGATATGGTGCAATAAAGCTCTTGATTGCTGGCAGTTGCGTAGCTCAATGTGGGTAAAAGGACTCAGTCCTGGCAGTTAACTTATGCAACGAATTGGAAGAAAGAGTGGTGATGTGTTTTACCATTGTTTGAAAATGCGTATATTTCCTGTCGGTATGCGAAACATGGAATGTCTAATGATTTTTCTTCCATATGGGAAGTCACTAAAATTCTCAAGCAGCATAGGCAGCTGCAGATAATCTGGGAATCAATCTTTTTGGTGATTAATTAAAATGGTACTACTATTCTAGTGATTTGGCAGAGTATATGGTCAAAAGGGAAAGGTAATGTAAACTGATAATATCTAGTGGTATTGTGGTATACTCTTGGTGGATCGATGGGGAAGATTGAGTTGTTGATGGTATAGGGAAATTTCTAAATGGCTTTCGTGGTATGCATAGATGCTTGATGTATATTATGTATTCGTACGGTGGAGTGTGGAATTATGCATAGTGATTCATGTGTTATATATGTGTTAGAGACTAGAAGTTCTCGTAATCCGCATACGCAGTGGTGGTACATCATGCGTATCGGCACCGTTTAGCAGTTATTGGAAATTGGAAGCACAAGTGGCTCTCGTTACTTGATATGATGAATTTGAATAATGATATATGATTGCAGACTGATTGTCATAAGTCAGGTTGTCTAGACAGATGTGATATGGACTATGTCAGAAAAATGTCACAAACTGCGTGGTAGAGAGCATCAAATCATGCTCCAGCAAGGTAGATGTACCCTAGGGCTAGCGGACAGCTGGAAGGCATTGCTTTGTCAGTTAGGCCTTCGTGGCGGATGTTAGTGTAGAGGTATCTACCATTGATTCAGTTCTGGTATTGAGGAACTTTGTCGGATGCGTTTCATGTGGCCGAACTTGAGGCTATATATGTTTGTTGTAATGAGCATCTTAACCCGATATATGTTCCCTTTTGCTAGATTTATGAGTGGATCGGGTGGCACGCCGCCACAGGTATAACATCTAGATCGGGTGGCACGCCGCCACATGTATGGTATCAGGATCGGTTGGCACGCCGCCACATGTATGGTATCTGGATCTGGTGGCACGCCGCCACGAGTATGTCATTGGAGCAGGTTGCACGTCACAATAGTGTAATGTGAAAATAGACTTAGTTATATGTTACCTTGTATACAATACTTCCTGGCGTCTGAGAAAACGTCCGTATTGGGTACTGCTCGGTGAATAGCACATCAGTTGTGTTCTTTTAGGATTTGATAGCAAATATTAATTGTTTCACCATGGGTGAGATTGATCGCTTTGGTTCAGACCTAGATCTGTGTGTGGCTGACCGTTCTAAGCATGGTGACTTGAGGTGCTTCGTGAGTAATAGTGTTTGGATAGAATCATGAGTCGTGGCAAGGCCACGTGATGTTATGACTTTTCGAGAAGGAGTCATGTACTCTATTCCTATGATGTGAGAGGGGATCTCAGTTCTATGTTATGATGGTACAGAGGAATTGAATTACAGCTCTGTTGTTGGAGTCAGTTGTCATGATTTGAGTATGTTCAGACGTTTCTTATTGGAGCCTGTGTTGTGCTCGTCGCGGCTTAGGCCGGTGTTGAGGTGTCATATCACAAGTGCGGTGTTTTATAACCGAAATGATCATTTGAGTCATTAATGAGTGCGAGCATATGTGATTTCAGTTGGTTAGAAAGGTAATATCGAGATTTGGCTCCGAAATCTATTGTGGTGTCAATTAAAAAGGGAAATGGATTCATGAATGGTTTACCTGAGAGATGGGTTCGATATATCGCATGTTCAGTTGCCGTGGGCAGGATATGAAGGTGTTGGAATAAGACTCTATCTAATGAGAAAGGTTTTTTCTGCTAGTATTTGGTTATTGTGGCCAATTGTTGTTATTAGAGACCATCGTCTCGAGCAATTCGGTTGTTTGATACATCATGTGATCTCACCCGGAGTGGCGAGTATGGGCTATTACAGTTGGATCGTGTGTATCCTGAGTATAGGCATGAGATTAGGACTGGTATGTGATTTCGGAAAGTGCAATATGGTCTATGGTTCGGATGGGCTGTGAAATTCTAGCTATAGTGTGTACCGGACTTATGTGAGATAGGGTGACGTGGGATCACCCCGATATATGCTTGGTAAGGTCATCGAGCTATTGGGTTACTTCTTGTAAACCTCTTGGTCCGCTCGAGGACGAGTATTTGCTTAAGTTGGGGAGAATGTGATGACTCGGCCCGTCATCATGTAAGTTATCACCCTATTTTTCCAATTATATGCTTGTTCATGTTTCAATATGTATGTTTGGTGAGTTTGAGTCAATAAATATCGATTGAGTTTGGTTGGAATTGAGACAAATAGTCTCTTAGAAGAAGGAATAATAGGGAAAAGTCAACTGGATGTTGACTTGTGAGCTAGAGAGCTCGGAATTGAATTCTGATGATTCGGTCAGCTCCGGGAGGTCATTTGTGGCTTAGGAGAGCGATCAGAATTTAATTTGGAGGTCCGGTGTAGTGTTAGGCTTGAATTGGCTAAGGTTAAATTTTGGCAAAATCCGAATGGTAGGTGAGATTTTGATCCAGAAGTCGAAATGGAATTCCGACAGTTGCGGTAGCTCTGTTAGGTGATTTTGGATATGTCTGCAAATTTTCAGATCATTCGGACGTCGTTTGGTCGGGCTTTTGATTGAATGTTGGGTTCGGAAGTTCTAGATGAAATTTAGGCTTGAATCCGCTTTGATTCGATGATTTCCGTGTTTAAGGGCGTGTTTTTATGATTGGAACAAGTTTGTATCGTGTTTTGGAGTAGGTTGGTGGTTTTCGTTGGGGTACTGGGAGCCTCGGGATGAATCCGGGGGTCCAAACAGACCATTTTGTGCCAAAAGGCACTGCTGTTTCTGCTGCAATAAAAATGCAGAATTTTGTTCTTCGCGATCGCGAAGTGTCTCATGCGATCGCGTAAGGTAGTGTTTGGGTGCATCGCGATCGCGATGGTCTATATGCGATCGCGTAAGGTAAGGATTTAAGGCAATATGATCGCGGTCGTGTTCATGCGATCGCGTAGGGTCGAGTTTGGAAGCTGTGTGATCGCAGAGATAGTGTTTCGATCGTGTATGAGTAAAAGGTTGGTCACTGCGATCGCGAGCCAAGGGCTGCGATCGCGTAGAAGGAAATTCAGCCGTCAGATTTTTGTGCATCACGATCGCGAGCCAATGGCTGCGATCGCATAGGGTTAATGGTCTGTCAGAAATATTAAAAACCAGAACAGTGTATTCGCGACCCATATACCTAAAACCCCCATTGTTGAGTTCTTGGAGAGTAAAGTGACGGGAAATTATAGGGATTTCACCGGGTAATCATCGGAGGTAAGTTCTATTGTCTAAATACGTGATTTTACATTAGAATCTTCAAATATTTCACTGAAATTGGGAGAATTAATGGGGGAATTTTACCCTAAGCGTGGGCTATGGTAAAACGTTGATTTGAATGGGCAAACGGAGTCCGATTTTGATAAACTTTATATGTATAGACTCGTGTTGAGATAAGCAATCCGAATATGTAGCATTTGTAATTTTTCAAGAAGCGTACCGAAAGTCGGGTTTTGGCAACTTTGTGGTTTTTCATGTAATTTGATTGTGTTTGATTGGGTGTTGTTCCGTTAGCCTATTTTGATATATTTGTACTGAATTTGGCTAGTTTTGACGTGCGTGGATGCTGGTTCGAGGAGTTAAGGCGTCGCGGAGTTTGAGTTTTCACCGGATCGAGGTGGGTAATACTTGTAAATGATGTCCTAAGGGTTAGTAAACCCCGGACTTGCACATCCTAGTGTTGCGTTGAGGTGACTTGCACGCTGAATAATGGGCGTGGGGTAGAGTACAATTGGGAATTGTGACTTGGTCCATCCTGCTTAATAAATAATAACACCTATAAGAGCCCCTCCGGAGTCTGAACCCCCACAGTGAGCGCGGGCGCCTTTGCATGGATCGGGCTGTACACCACAACGTCATATGCATTGCATGGCATACATGCATTGGTTTCTTTGTACTACGTGGCATAACATATAGCACTCATACATTATTGCCATAAATGCATTATTTGCCTTATTGACCAGATCCCCTGGTGGTAATTGTTAAGGAGTGATGAGCCCAAGGGGCTGATTTGACTGCAGACTTGCACTGATTGAGATTGTACCCAAGTATTGATAATCAACTCACATATGCTGAAAGGGAATAAAATGATAGTGTTTTGAAGTTTAAAAATAGTTCTGTATTGTGTAGCATGAGACCGTGCTTTGCGTGGTTTTCTTTTCTTCAACATTATTTACTTTTATTACCGATGAGTTGGAAGTACTCACGCCCGACTCCCTGCATCTTGTGTGCAGATCCAGGTACATCACAGTAGAGCTGATTTTATAGCTGCCCGGGAGTGCATTTGGACAGTCGAGGTAGCTGCCAGCGTCCGTAGGACCTGACTCTCCAGTTTATCTTTATTTTGTTCTGTCTATCCCACACTTGTGCACAGTTGTATACACTATCACAGTTTATAAATTCAGGTGGAGGCTCATGACTTGTGACTCATGTTCCGTTGGGAGGTTGTACTGGTTTGGGATGTCTAATCCTGGCGTTTGGGTATTTCTTTATTATTATTCTATCGTTGTTTATGCTTAAAAAGGGGTAAAATATGAGCTGGTAGCTCTGTGTTTCTGTTGATTGGTCGGGCTGGCCTAGCCGTTTGTTGGGCGCCATCACGATCGGGTTTGGGGTCGTGACATATATGTTTCTGATTTATTGATTGAAGTTGTTTGACGAACTTCACTAATATGTTGAATTTGCATTCTAAAACTATTTGACGATGAATTCTAACATTCTCATCGGACAAATATGCTGAAAAAAGCTGAAGTTATGTAGATCATATCTAAAAAATTTAGCAAAACGAGCTGGCAAATAAGGCAACGAAGAAAAAATTATATTAAAACGTTATATGGGTGTTTTAATATTGAAAACACCTATTCCCAAAAACCTTCGGCATAGGTGCTGAAGTTTTTTTATTAATATTTAAAAGCTGAAGTTTTCCTATTACAATGGGTAAAAAAATAAACATAAAACATAAATTAAAATTTCATATCGTACAAAAAAAACTTCGGCATAAGAGCTAAAGTTTTTTAATTAATATTTACAAACATCAGTAGGAGGAGCTGAAGTATTTCTCCTACTGAAGGTATATACTTCAT
Organism: Nicotiana noctiflora; assembly: GCA_032618575.1. NCBI lineage: Eukaryota > Viridiplantae > Streptophyta > Magnoliopsida > Solanales > Solanaceae > Nicotiana > Nicotiana noctiflora. The sequence continues at coordinate 9,842 of JASVEL010010994.1, forward strand.
TTACTCTACTATTTTTCAAGTATAAATAGAATTAATATTAAAAAAACGTAGAAAAAAATTAAAACGAAAACTGAATCTTTCATTAAACATCAAAAAAGATAAATTAAATTACATAAATAAGAAAATAACATAAACAACAAAATGAAAAAGTAATCGTCCATATCATCTCGTCATAGTCATTGTCACTACTAGATGGACGAGCATCTTCATCAGTAAGATTATCAAATTTTGCATACATCACAAGCGTATCAAGCTTGTTGTTAATTTCTTCCAGCTCCCTGTTGTACTTGTCTATGAGCTCATCCAGTTTCAGCTCAAAAGCCTCTAAAATGTCTTGCTTGATTTCTTCAACTATTTACCTAATGATAACATCCATTTTTCTCCTCTTTATATTTTATGTCTGCTAAAATCTATGTGTTTGAGTGAATAAACTCACAAGGAAAAGCGTCCTTATATAGGGAAAAAACTTTTGCATGGTATATGAAAAAGTAAAGAGAAATTTTAAATGTTGTCTAAATAAAAGCGTGCATGAATGTGATAGAAATGCAACTATTACACTAACACATACCCCCAACGCATCATAATTACTAATTTAATTGTGTTTGTTATGTTTACTCATGTATACTATGCAATTAATGTTGAAACATGCTCAAGTTTGATGAATTCATTTTCTAAAACTTCAGCCAATGTGCTGAAGTTATTTAGTTCATTTCTAAAAGCTTTACCACTTGTTAAGCTGAAGTTTTTCTTCTGCACTTGGTAGTTTTTGTCGTAAAGCTTTTTCAACTAACTTCAGCTCGATGTGCTGAAGTTATTTAGTTCATTTCTAAGAACTTCAGCCCTTGGTAAGCTAAAGCTTTTGTCATAGACTCGATAGTTTTTTTCGTAAAACTTTTTCAAATAACAGGCGTAGAAACTGCTGAAGTTATTTAGTGTATTTAGTAATGAGCTGAATTTTTTGTCCTACATTTGACACTTTTGTTATGACTTTTAACCAAAACTACAGTCTATAGGATGAGACTGATTTGCGTTGTTATAAATTTTCAATGGGAGGTGGTCTCCTGATTTCAAATACTTGGATCATGATATAAAATTTGTTCTACTTAATAAGCACATATCATTCAATAGTTTTCTAAAGCAAATTAGTGAAGTTGCAAATATTGACTCAACTAGATATGTACTAAAAGTATGGTTTGATATCATACTAAATACAAACATAGGAATTCTTGTAACTTAAGTTGAAGAACTCAGTACCCATATACATTTGCTTACAACCGATTCAGCCTACAAGAATTGTCATTTCATCATCGAAAAAATACAACCTTCAGACTCTGCAACATTCAAACAACCTCTTGCATATCCGATAGATTCAGAACCTTTTGTTGATTATCAACATGAAGTAGGACAACCAATAATGGAAGTAGACAACGAGCAATAACCTTGTAAAATTACAACTCTTTTAGAATATATAACGCTGCAATAATTACCCCATCCTCTAATAAATTCATATCAGTTTGTCGATAACCAAGAAAAAGAAGGACAACTGATAATGTAATCCAAGAAAGTTTTTTGTTACCTTCTGCAATGATAGGCAACAATAAAGATGAAGTAAACATGGAGCTTATACAGATAACATCACATAAAATTGAAGAAATTGCTGAAAGTTCTTGTGCTTCTCAGAAATCAAGAAAACGAGTGAGGAGAAAGCTGAAAGAATCTCCACCGTGTAAAATACTTAGGCACAATGCGTTGTCAGAAGAAGTAAGAGTTTGATCAATTTTTGAGAACAAACAAAACATGACTAAATTTTTCTGCAGCTTGGAGATAAACCAGAAAGTTGAATTCGCTGTTGTTAGATCATATTCATAGAGATATGAGCTGAAATGCATCTTGGACAAATGTGGTTGGAATGTATGTGCTACCAGAACAAAAAATTCCATTCTATTCAGGGTGATAAAATATGATAACATACATGAATGCTCATTTGATGCAAAAAAATCATATCAGAAGCATGCTACATCAAATTTTATAAGTGAACAAATTATAAATTATGTTCGAGACAAAAAGATAGAGGTTACACCAGCCTTTGTAGAAAATGAAATGAAAAAGAAATTTGGAATTGACATTGGTTATCACAAGACATGTTGTGCTATTCAAAAGGTTGTTTCTTGCATAAGGGGGACACTAGAAGAGAACTACCATATTCTTCCTTCATACCTACATATGATGGTGTGCAAAAACCTAGGAATGTACACAAGCATAAGAAGAGATAGGTGGAATAGGTAAGCAAAACAATACTAACCATCAGCCTGAAGTTCCAAATGTTCCTATTTGAAAAACTTCACACCTTATGATTCATTTTTTTGTGTTTCAATATACAGATTTGTTTACATGTCCTTTGCTCTTGTTGCATCAGTAGCTGGGTGGTCCTACCGTAGACCCATTATTGCAGTGGATGCAAATTTTTTAAAGTCAAATATCGTGGTGTTCTATTGTAACGATCCGACCCACCGTCTCATGGGTTACCTCTCCGTTTACCCTATTTTCTTCTTCTTTATTCTTCGTTATCCATGTCTTGTGTGATCGAGTTGGTTTGGAGAAGTTTTAGCAAGAAATGAGACACTTAGTCTCTTTAAGGAAGACTTAGTTTGGAAAAGTCAATTGAATATTGACTTATGTGTTAGAGGACTTGGATATGAATTCCAATGATTTGGTTAGCTTCGTGGGATGATTTGTGATTTAGAAGAGTGATCGAAAGTAATTTTGGAGGTCCGATATATAATTAGGCTTGAATTGACGAAGTTAGTATTTTGGCGAATTTTGTTTGATAGGTGAGATTTTGATTCTAGGGTAGGAATGGATTTTCGAGAGTTTTTAGCTTCATTAAGTCATATGGGATGTGTGCGTAAAATTTCAGGTCATTCGGAGGTGATTTGGTTGAGTTTCTTATCAAATGCGTGTTTCAGAAGTTTTAGAAGAACTTAGGCTTGAATCCAATGTAATTTAATGGTTTTGATATTGTTTGAGGTGTTATGAAGATTGGAACAATCTCGGATGATGTTACAGGAGGTGTTGGTGCTTTTGGATAAGGTCCCGGGGGCCTCGGGGTGGTTTCAGATGGTTAACAGGAAGTTTTGAACTTGTGAAAAGGGAAAAGTGTTGTTGCTTCCGGTATTTCCGCTTCTGCGGAATTTGGACCACAGAAGCGAGATCGCATGTGCAGAGGATAGGCCACAGAAGCAAAATTTGGACTTTAAGTGGACTCGCAGAAACGGGAGGTTGACCGTAGATGCGGTACCGCTAATGCAAAATTTGAGTGGCAGAAGCGGTTCCTGGGGGTCCTGGTGGTTTCCGCAGGACCAGACATTTAACCGCAGAAGCGAAGCCGTATAAGTGAAAACTAGACCGTAGAAGAAAGACATGGACATAAGTGAATTTTCGCAGAAGCAAAAAGTGATCGCAAAAGCGGAAGTCACAGAAGCGACTATATGACCGCAGAAGCGGAAATGACTCGGCATAGGTATCTAATTTCATTTTCATGAATTTTTGAAGGGTTTCTCATTTTAGCCCGGACTTGGAGAATTGTGGGCGATTTTGAAGAGGGGTTTCAATGTATTTTGATCAGGTATGGATTCTTGGACTTAAAACATGATTTTATGGTGTAAATACATCGATTAGAGTTAAAAATTTAAGAAAATAATTGACAAAAATTATGAGGGCTTGAAACTTAAGAGAGCAAGAATTGGGATTTGTGGAGTCATTTGGACTCTGATTTTGGTATTCTTTATATGTAAAGACTCATGGCGAGATAATGAAAATGTAAAACTTTCTGAATTTTGGAAAGTGGGCCCGAGGCTCGGGTTTGCAAATTTTGGGATTTTTAATATTTTTTAATTATTTTTGATTGGGTGTTGTCCCTCTGGAATATTGTGACATATTCGTTGTAGTTCTGATCAGATTCGACGCGTGTGGAGGCCGATCTTAGGAGCAAAGGTATCACGAGCTAGGGATTTCATCAGTTCGAGGTGAGTAGTGATTGTAAGATATACTAACGGTTCGAAACCCCATATTTTCAAATTGTAGTGCTATATTGAGGTGACTTGCGTGCATGATGGAGAGTGTGGGGTAGAGAAACGTTGGGGATTGTGACTTTGCTCGTCCCGATTAATGAATTTACTACGTATTTGACTAAAATTTTCTGGTTGTGATCATAAGTTGGGCTGATTGCCATATTTATGCTTCGTACCAATTATTTGAACCCCTTCGAGGATTGTTGTTGATAATTCCTCAGTGATATAATTATATATTTAAACTCAGTCATGTATTTTTCACTGTTTTAAAACTTATCCAAGTAATTATGCATTAAACACTCGAAATGATATGGCATAAAATATTTTGGGCTGAGTATCATGCTTTATTGTTGCCCGAGTGGCTTATGTGATTTTTATTGATTGAGTAAGATCGATGGCCAGTATTGTGAGGATACCTATGGATCGGGCTTCATGCCGCACCAGTGTTATAATGATATTGATATGAGGCCAAGGGCCTAGATTGATTCCACGAGATGGCTTGATATTGCGCTTGGGCCATAAATGGCCTCTCCCGGAGTCTGCACACCCTCAACAAGCGCCGTTGATGTTAAATAGAGCGGGCTGCACACCGCAGCGGTGTGGATCGGGCTGCACGCCGTAATGGTACTAGTATTGTTCTATGTGTTTACTTTACTTCATTTGTCTGTTGTTATCTATTGCCTGCGCTAATTCTTATAATATTTACCTGATATTCTGGCATGATCTGATAACTGAGTGTTTTGCTCGAGGAGCGGACTTCTATGCTTATCTGCACTACCTGTTTGCATTGATTTGCATAAATGTTGAAAAAGTCATTTTCAAAAGATGTTTTAAACTGCGCTAAGATATTTCTAAAGATTTCACAGCTTCACTACTTTTCTCAAAGGGTTTTACACTGCTCCTATATAGTATGATGGTTGGCTTTACGTGATTTCTTACTGCTCAGTTGTTATTTACCCTTATTACTCACTGAGTTGGAGTACTCACTTTACTCCTGAACCTCATGTGCAGATGCAAGTATTTATTCACTCGGTAGTGGGTTTTGGCTGATGAGAGGCAGAGCTGTAGGAGTTTAACGAGGTGACTGCCAGCGTTCGCAGCACCATTTTCTCCCTCTGTTATTTATTATTCCTATTCAGTGTATCTTTAGACCTTGTAGATGTAATTACACTCTTGTAGATGCTCGTGACTTGTGACACCCCGGTTTGGGATGTGTTGGGCTGTATTTCCGCTAATTTATATTTAAGTTATTTATTCGTGTATTAACTATTCTGAAAAGATGAAATTGGTTGGTTAGCTGGACTTGTCTTCATGAGAGGCGACATCACGATTGGAGCGTGGTTTGTGTCGTGAAAAGTTGGTATCAGAGCCTAGGTTACACAGGTCTCACGAGTCATGAGCAGGTTTAGTAGAGTCTCACGGATCGGTATGGAGACATCTGTATTTATCCTGAAGAGGCTGCAAAACCTTTAGGAAAACTTCATATTCTTGGAATTCTTATCGTGCGTCCTTGATTCAGCTTGAAATATAACTCCAGAAATTCTTTCCACGCATTCGTATACGCACGTGAGCGCTCAGAATTATATGTGCCTTAATGGCTTGTGATTCCCCGATCGAGGGGTAAGATGTAATCTCTGTGAGTTTATGTTGGGCCAGTCTAGAGGACTTAAGGACGATCTTCGCCTATGGATTGAGCACCGAGGTGCTGATTGTGTGTTAAGTATTTTTGAACCTATGTGTTTGGTAGTGTCCCTGTTAGTGGAAATGACGGCTGTGGTTATGTGACGAGCATGGTAGTACCGCGAGACGTGTCCAAAGGATTTGGAAGCGGCAAGAAGGGTCTACTGAATGATGGTAGAACTATTAGATGCTTGAAGTCTATCTTGATTGAGTTATAGCCCAAGTTATGGGAGTGAAGTGAATTTTATATTGCGTTATGAGTCCAGATTCAGGAAGATTAAGTGACTGCGTAATGCTTATGACGGTGGAAAGTATACAGAAATGTCAGTTGGAGGGTTCTAAGATAGTGTGATCCTTATGTGTTCTACTAGAAGATCTCATTTACAAGTGAAGAAAATGTGTTAAAATCTAAACTGGATTGCCTAGAGAGCGGGTTTAACTGTTGTGTGAGTGAATGCAAGATTTGCAGAAGAGTTAAAAATTCTATATGATTTGTGTTTCCACGAGCTTATGAAGGATTAATTTTAATCTCACTATAGTATTAAGGTAGCAATTGAGTATATGCGCTATGAGTTGTTGGGAGTGTTTTGATCTATGGCTTCGAGACAAGTTGGGAGGTTTGCTATTGATTAGCTAATTGTACGGTTATGTGCTATGTTGGTTCCGGTTTGAGGTATGCTGGCGAATCAGTTCTAGTTGCGGAAGTTGAGTCGAGGATGGCACGAGTGAAGGAAAATTTTGACAAATGTTATATGTTGCTTCGTAGATGTGTGAGAATCACAGGATGTCTTAAGCTATTGTTGGTAAAGATTACTCGGTGCATGGAGCAGGAAGATGTTTGTTTGAATTGGGATGAGATCATATCCTGCAGTGTCAGAGTGTTAATGAAGCACGGGTGGTTCTGTTCGCTTGATCAGACCAAATGCAGTTAAATAGAGTAAATGACTCCCGAGAATGGTACTAATGTGTCAGAGATTCTACATGTGACAATTGGGTATCTTAAAATTGTATGTGTGATTAGGAACTGAGTCTCATTTGGGAGAGGTCAAGATGTGAAATTTTTCTATATCAATTATGGGCTTCTATGTAGCACTATTAGGAAGGTGCATGTAATGGTTCAGAATTTGTAGAATGTTATATGATGTTTTGACTTGCGATGTAGCAATTGGAAGGTATGAGATGATTCGTGGGATTTGAGATAGCATGGTCTAGTGATTCATAGTCACTCGGGATGAGTGTGGATGGATGGTGTTATATGTTGAATGCAGTTACTATTATCCCTAGGGCAATCAGGGTAAGCCGAAAGAAGATGGATTGGTTTGCTATAGGTCTGTTGGCATATTGGTGGTAGGGATCAATTCCTTCAGCATGACCAAGTTACGTGTGTGATTTGAGACGGTACATGTGAGGCATGTCATCCGTCGTAATTGATGTTATTTAGGAGTATTCCATTGTTATGGTCATGTTACATGTAGGAGGATCCTGAAAGGATTATGGTGGATTAGACCACCACTTAGAGATTTGCATATTCTACGGTATGAGAATTCACTTGTGTGTTGCTATGGTTCTTTTGGAGTGAGTTAAGTGGAAAGTTTTATACTATGAAGTGCTAACCCAATTGTGGTTCTGAAACTATGATGAAAAGTATGTTATATCTTATGTTGGCATTTTGGGTACGACGAGTGGTATGGAATTTGAAGTAAAGATAGCGGTATCAACTCGATATAGACAAGGATGTCACGATCTCGGATGAGCGGGGAAGAAGTTTCGACGATTAAGGTAAGTCGGTATTGTTTTCAGCGTCACCTAAGAATGGTGTTTTGTGAAAGGGCTTTACATCCTGGTTAATAATTCTTGATCATTTTTCAGCGTTAGTGCGGCTGGTGGTTTGGAGGTGCGACCCAGTTATTTGTAATGGTAGGTTGTGGGAGGGTGTCCCACAGGAAGATTGTATAAGTATGGAAGTTAGTCACTTGATTAAACACTCGAAATGATATATCCAGAAAATATTTTGGGTTGAGTATCATTCTTTATTGTTGCCCGAGTGGCTTATGTGATTTTTGTTGAATGAGTAAGGCCGAGGGCCTGTATTATGAGGATACTTATGGATCGGGCTACACGGTGCAACGGTTTTATACTGATATTGATATGAGGCCAAGGTCCTAGATTGATGCTACGATATGGCTTGATATTGCGCTTGAAATGTAAGGGGCCCCTCCCGGAGTCTGCACACCCCAGTAAGCGCTGTCGACGTTAAACAGAGCAAGCTGCATGCCGTACTGGTATGTGGATCAGGCTGTATGTAACATTGGTACTAGTACTGTTATATGTGCTTACTTTACTTCATTTGTCTGCTATTATCTGTTGTCTGTGCTATTTCTTGCAATATTTACCTGATATTCTAGCATGATGTGATAATCGAGATTTGTGCTCGAGGAGCGACTTCTGTGCTTATCTACACTACCTCTTTGCATTCATTTGCATAACTGTTGAAAAAGTCATTTTCAAAAGAGGTTTTAAACTGAGCTAAGACATTTCTAAAGATTTCATAGCTTCACTGCTTTTCTCAAAGGGTTTTACACTACTCCTATATAGCATGATGGTTGGCTTTACGCGATTTCTTACTGCTTAGTTGTTATTTACCCTTATTACTCACTGAATTGGAGTACTCACTTTACTCCCTGTTCCTTTTGTGCAGATGCAGGTTTTATTCACCCGATAGCGGGTTTTGGCTGATGAGAGGTAGAGTTGTAGGAGTTTAACGAGGTGACTGCCAACATTCGGAGCACCATTTTCTCCCTCTGTTGTTCATTATTCCTGTTCAGTATATCTTTAGACCTTGTTGATGTAGTTACACTTTTATAGATGCTCGTGACTTGTGACACCCCAGTTTTGGCTGTATTTCTGCTAACTAATGTTATTAAGTCATGTTTAAGCTGTTTATTCATGTACTAATAATTCTAAAAAGGCAAAATTGGTTGGTTGGCTGACCTTGTCTTCACGAAAGGTCCCATCACAACCGGAGAGGGATTTGGGTCGTGACATCTATTTGTTGCTTTATCAAATGATGCAAACAATGAGCCATGTCTAGTAGAGTCTTGATTATGGATGTGTAGCGCGCCACATTTATAATCAGGAGGCTATATGACATCTAGGGCTGTTACCTTCTTCCTGAATCTAGATCGTGCATAGAGTTGAGTCATAAGTGTTCGTCTCTAATATTCACCTTGTTTTCTTTCAGCAATGCCTTCGACTAGGAAACAAACAATTAGTAGACGACTTGATACAGCTGCGGGAGAGGGTACCAGTCAGGTGCCCCAAGCCAGAGCAGGCCAAAGTGAGGCTCAGAGTGAGATGCCGTCTCATACCTCATCTACTCCGTCTCCTCCAGAGGATATTAGGTGGCACCCGAGCACCTCCAGCTCCTCCGTCTGGCACTACAGACCAGGATATGCGGAGTGCTTTGCAGTTATTGACTAGCTTGGTAGCTGCTCAGGCTCAGAGGCAGAATACAGGTGCTGCTGATAAACCAGTTAGTACAAGAGTTCGTGATTTTATTAATTTAGACCCTCCAGTGTTTACCGGATCAGACCCCAAGGAGGATCCGCAGACTTTTATTGACCGGGTTCATCGTACACTACGGGTTATGCATGTTAGTGATACAGAGGCAGTAGAGTTGGCTTCTTATCGGCTACAAGATTTAGCGGTTCTTTGGTATGATAGTTGGGAGAGATCTAGGGGTCCAAACGCTCCTCCAGCTGTGTGGAAGGATTTTTCTGAGGCCTTTCTTCGTCACTATTTGCCAGTTGAGATACGACGAGCTAGAGCCGATAAGTTCTTGAACCTTACACAAGGTAATATGAGTGTGCGAGAGTATAGTATGCAGTTTGATTCATTAGCAAGGTAAGCTCCCCCTATGGTGGCCGAGATGAGTGATAGGGTGCATTTGTTCGTGAACGGGTTGGGACCCCATCTGATAAATGAGTGTATGACAGCCTCCTTGGTAGAAGGCATAGATATTTCCCGTATTCAAGCTTATGCTCAGACCCTAGAGGATCGTAAGCGCCAGCGGAGGGCAGATAGGGAGCAGGATAGGGGCCAGCATAAGAGGGCGAGATTTGCAAGGTATTTTGATGACTTAAGAGGCAGCGCCAGGCCCCAGTCTTCGAGGAGTTCGGCGCCATCTGTAGCTAGTGCTCCTCCACAGTTTCAGAGGCCTCGATATGATCGATCCTATTCTGGTCCAGGTCAGAGTTTGCAGGCATCTGGATCGCAACATCACAGGGATACTAGTCAGACGAAACCCCCAACACCACGTTGTGATCAGTGCGGCAAGGCCCACTTTGGACTGTGCCGTCGAGGTTCTGATGCGTGTTATTCTTGCGGACAGCCTGGCCATATGATGAGGGATTGTCCTAACGGGGGAGGTGATGGTATGGCTCAACCGACTAGATCTGTGTCTGGTTCTTCCTCATCAGTTCGACCTCCAGCACGGGGTTTTCAGCAGTCGACGGGTCGTGGTAGAGGTAGAGGTGCAGGGCCGAGTTCGAGTGGTGCTCAAAATCGAACATATGCTCTAGTAGGTCGACAGGATCTCGAGTCGTCTCCAGATGTTGTTACAGGTATATTATCCTGTGTTTTCTTATGATGTATATGCGTTGATTGATCCGGGATCTACATTATCATATGTTACACCCTTTGTGGCTAATAAGTTTGGCATTGAACTTGAATTGATAAGTAAACCCCTTGCGGTATCTACTCCAATAGGAGATTCTGTGATTGCTAGAAGGGTATATAGAGGTTGCACCGTGATGATTTGTAGTCGTCAAACCTCGGCAGATTTATTTGAGTTAGAAATGGTTGATTTTGATGTGATACTGGGAATGGACTGGTTGGCCTCATGCTATGCAAATGTTGACTGTCGTATGAAGATGCTTAAGTTTCAATTTCCTGGTGAACCTGTCATTGAATGGAAGGGGAACATTGCTACATCAAAAGGTAGGTTTATTTCCTATCTTAAGGCAAGGAAAATGATCTCAAAAGGTTACATTTATCATCTTGTTCGCGTTAGGGATGCTGAGGCAAAGCTGCCTACTCTACAATCTATCCCCGTGGTCAATGAATTTCCGGATGTTTTCCCAAATGAACTCCCAGGCCTTCCTCCAGAAAGGGAGATTGAGTTTAGCATTGATGTGTTGCCTGACACTCAACCGATCTCTATCCCTCCATATAGAATGGCCCCGCAGAGCTGCGAGAGTTGAAGGTGCAGTTAAAGGACTTACTGGATAAGGGCTTCATTAGGCCTAGCACTTCACCCTGGGGTGCGCCAGTCCTATTCGTGCGGAAGAAAGATGGGTCATTACGGATGTGTATCGACTATCGGCAGTTGAATAAGTTTACTATAAAGAACAAGTATCCACTTCCAAGAATTGACGACATGTTTGACCAACTCCAAGGTGCCAAGTATTTCTCCAAGATTGACTTACGTTGAAGGTATCATCAGGTGAGGGTAAAGGAGAAGGATATTCCAAAGACGGCCTTTCGGACAAGATATGGACACTTTGAGTTCTTGGTGATGTCGTTCGGGCTAACAAATGCCCCAACAGCTTTTATGGATCTCATGAATACTGTATTCAGGCCCTATCTTGATGTGTTCGTGATTGTATTCATTGATGACATTCTGGTGTATTCTCGTTCGGAGGAGGAACATGCGAGCCACTTGCGGATAGTATTACAGATGCTTCAGGATCGTAAGTTATATGCTAAGCTCGCCAAATGTGAATTCTGGCTGAACTCGGTAGCATTCCTTGGCCATGTGATATCTGATGAGGGTATTAGTGTCGACACTCAGAAGATTGATGCAGTAAAGAATTGGCCGAGACCTACAACACCATCAGAAGTTCGTAGCTTCCTAGGGCTAGCAGGATATTATAGGCGATTTGTAGAAGGTTTTTCCTCTATATCAGCACCATTGACTAAGTTAACACAGAAAGCTTCCAAGTTCCAGTGGTCTAACACTTGTGAACGTAGTTTTCAGGAGCCGAAGGATCGATTGACATCCGCACCGGTGCTCACTCTCCCTGAAGGAACAGAAGGATATGTGGTATATTGTGATGCCTCAGGTATAGGTTTGGGGTGCGTGTTGATGCGGCATGGGAAGGTGATTTCATATGCATCAAGACAATTGAAGAAGCATGAAAAGAATTATCCAACCCATGATTTGGAATTGGCTGCAGTAATATATGCTTTGAAGATATGGCGGCACTACTTATATGGCGTCCATGTTGACATCTACACAGATCACAAGAGTCTACAATACATCTTCAAGCAGAAAGAGTTGAATTTAAGGCAGCGTAGGTGGCTTGAATTACTGAAGGACTACGACGTCGAGATATTGTATCATCCCGGTAAAGCCAATGTTGTGGCGGATGCTCTCAGCCGTAAGTCAATGGGAAGCTTAGTACATATTGATGCAGGTAGATGGGGGTTGACTAAAGAGCTTCATCAGCTAGCCAATATGAGAATCGGATTGTTAGACTCTGATGACGGAAGTGTTACTGTACAGAATACATCAGAATCATCTTTGGTAGCCGAGGTAAAAGCACGTCAATATGAAGATACTATCTTACTACGATTGAGAGAGAACATTCAGCAGTGTAAAATTATGGCTTTTGAGATCGGAGGAGATGGGGCACTGAGATACCAGGGCCGATTATGTGTACCGAATGTAGCAGGGTTGCGAGAAAAGATTATGAATGAAATTCATGAATCCCGATATTCCATCCATCATGGCTCAACAAAGATGTATCATGATGTCAAGGAGCAGTATTGGTGGGATAACATGAAAAAGTCTATTGCAGAATTTGTAGCCCAGTGTCCCAATTGTCAACAAGTAAAGATAGAACATCCGAAACCCGGTGGATTGCTTCAGAATATAGAGATTCCGACCTGGAAATGGGAGGTGATTAATATGGACTTCGTTATTGGATTACCTCGATCTTATCATAAGTTTGACTCTATCCGGGTGATAGTTGATCGACTTACAAAATGTGCTCACTTTCTGCCAGTTAAGACAACTTACTCGGCTGAAGATTATGCGAACTTGTATATCAAGGAGATTGTTAGGCTTCATGGTGTGCCGGTATCTATTATATCAGATCGAGGAGCTCAATTTACGGCTAACTTTTGGAGGTCTTTTCAGAAAGGTTTAGGCACACAGGTGAATCTCAGCACTGCATTTCATCCGCAGACTGACGGACAGGCTGAACATACCATTAAGACATTGGAAGATATGCTACGAGCATGTGTTCTAGATTTTAAGGGAAATTGGGATGACCATCTTCCACTCATAGAATTTTCCTACAATAATAGCTACCATTCCTGTATTAAAATGGCCCCATATGAGGCACTATATGGGAGGAGATGTAGATCACCAGTTGGATGGTTCGAAGTTGGTGAAACAGAATTATATGGGCCAGATTTGATTCACCAAGCCATTGAGAAGGTGAAAGTGATACAGGAACGATTGAGGACGGCACAAAGCAGGCAAAAGTCTTATTCCGATGTCCGACGTCGTGATCTAGAGTTTGAGGTTGGTGATTGGGTTTTCCCGAGGATCTCACCAATGAAGGGTGTTATGCGTTTTGGGAAGAAAGGTAAGCTGAGTCCAAGGTATATCGGTCCGTATAAAATTCTTCAACGAATTGGACAAGTTGCTTATGAGTTAGAATTGCCATCCGAATTAGAATTTGTCCACCCGGTATTCCATGTATCTATGTTGAGGAAATGTATTGGAGACCCTTCTCGAGTTGTCCCTATCAAAGATGTTCAAGTTACAGAGGATCTATCATATGAAGAAGTGCCAGTGGCTATATTAGATCGACAAGTCCGCAAGTTGAGAACAAAAGATGTAGCTTCCGTCAAAGTATTATGGAGGAACAAGAATATGAAAGAAATGACATGGGAAGCGGAAGAAGAGATGAAGTCTAATTACCCTTACCTATTCCAGAATGATGATAACAAGGATGTTGGTGGAATGCAAGATACATTTTGAAGGTGAAATGGCTTTATGAGGTAAGCAATAACTTGAGAACTCTCTTCCTTAATACAAAGTGTTGATATGTAAATAATGTCCATGTCCATAATTCTTTGTGTAGCCTTGTCAGGCCATACTTTGAGCTTCACTGCTTGAAAATCTTGCTAGTGACCATTTTATAGGGGAAAATTCACCAAATATTTCCGTTGGAATCCACGATGATTTGGACTCCCCATAAACCCTTACATTTGAGGACGAATGTTCCTGGGGGGGGGAGGGTGTTGCAACCCATATCCACACACATTAGTTCATTCCATAAGTTAGATAACACAAATCCAAGAAGGAATTATCCTTGAGATGATAAGAAGTTAATCCGATTAATCTTAAGTGATACAAGGGTGCATAAGGGTGATTAACAAGTATTAGAAGTTAAACGAATCAAGGATGCTGTAACTCGTACCTTTGGGTAAACCTATATATGATTAGTATACTTAGGAGGTCATGATTTAAGGTATTTGAATCATATAATATCCGTATCATAATTCTTGAAGTCAAACGAGTTATGAAACAAAAGTCGACAAAAGTTGTTGCAACTTAGGTTCATAGTTTTACCTAAACTTTAGGTCAAATGTTATTAAGGTTTTCTCCCAATATACTTGGAATTACGGGGTGATCTACACACCAAATGGAAGATCTATGACTCTAGTTTCCAACGCATTAAACGGTTTATCAATACGACATTGGAATAGAGAGATATAGACATTTTCGTGAGACTGCACAAGCTGCTAGGTGCAAGTAGGTGGGTCAGCTACTTGGTTAAATGTCGGCCCAAAAGAGGGAATTTCGGGTCAGAAAAGGAGCCCATTAAAAGGCTTATCTTATGCAATATATCCCTATTTATATTTCACAAATAACCAGACCTAAAACCCTGCAAACTTCCTCCCAAATATTATCCACAAACCCTAATTGATTTTCCCTCTCTTTCAAGTTCAAATTGGGGGTAAACACTAGAGTTTGAAGAACCAAGTTAAAGGCTGAGTTATCCAACAATTAAGGTGAGTTTACTGCTATATTTCATACATTTATTCTTCTGTGAATTCATGGTAATTCGTTATATACATGTAAGAACTCACGGGACGGTGATCGAAGCCGCGAGTTCAAGTTATTCACTTGTAGCGGACTGTTTTGTGGACTGTTTTGTGTTGCTGTTGGGCTGCGTTTTATATTACTGTTTTGTGGAGTTTTGGAGGAGGAAGGGTGTGGAGAAACACCATATATATGTTGGGTTGTGGTCTGCTAGTTCTTCATAATATTTTTGGGTCATTTGATACGACTATAGTGGCCGTCATATGTATGATGTGATTTGGTTGTGTGTGGACTGTTTTGGGAGGCTCAATATGTTTATTATTGATGTTGTTTAGGCTGTTTGGTGATTGTTTTGAATGGTGTGAAGTCATATATATAGGGGAGGTGCTGTCCGTTTCATCACAAAATAGGTTGTGATTGGTACATAATAGTTGCGACGCTTAAACGTTAACGATAGTGCCATTTCTCCTATTGTAGACTAAGGAGTCGTGACGTTTGCATAGCTTGAGGTTGTGGCAGTATATACAAGGTATGTGTGGCTATCCTTTTCCTTCTTTTGCACGACTCCGACTGTACATAATGTAATGAACGAGCTTCCAAAGATACTCTATTCTTAGAAGCTAGCAGTACTTACATTGTTTCCCCTCTTATGGAACGATTGATGTTGATGTTACTTCTCTTATTCTTATGTTATCAATTTTGTTGGTACTTCCTGATTCCTATAAGGTTCATAGTGAAGAGTTAGTCCTAATAAGGTGTACATAGGATACCGACCTTACGTCACTCCGAAAGGTCTACAAGGTGATTCCATGAGTCGAGCATGCATTATATATATGTATCTATTTTACTCTACCGAGCCGCGCTATAGTCGGCCGGGTACGGCACCTATTGTGCAACCACCTGATCAGTTGGATTTTACCGAGCTCCACGTGGCCGGGTACGATTCTACCGAGCCTTATAATGGCCGGGTATGTTTTTACCGAGCCTATTACGGCCGGGTACGATATGATGATGATGATGCCCACAGAGGCGTATGTTTTAAAAGATTATGTATTTATACATATGTATCATGTATTTCATGTCAGTAGCCCTCAGAGGTACTCAGATGTTACAGGTTGTATATTCTCTATCCCTGCTTACATTACTGTTCGTATTTATGGTTCTCTGCCTTACATACTCAGTACTTTATTCGTAATGACGTCCTTTTATTTGTGGATGCTGCATGTCGTGCTGCAGGTCCTGATAGACAGGCAGGTACAGTTCCCCCATCATAGTAGGTTGTCCAATTCAGCGGTGATTGGCGAGATCCCTTCTCCGGACTTGCCTTGGTCTTGGTATGCATTTTTGTTATAGACATTATGGGTATGTCGGGGCCCTGTTCCGGCTATGTTGCAGCACTTATGTTCCTTTAGAGGCTCATAGACAAGTGTCGACTCATGTATAGTTTGGTATACCTTGTCGGCTGGTTTTTGTTGTATAGTCTTTCATTTTAGCGTGGTAGCTTGTACCATATGTATATAGTTTCTTGATTGTCTGGTCATCCCATGTTATGTAGGTTCATGCAATCATATTTTATTGTTGGTTCCCATGATCCAGGTCTACCATTTATATTGGTCTCGTTAGCCCTAAAAGATAATAAAGAACGTTAGATAAAATGTACGTTGGTGCTCGGCAAGTATGGTCGGGTGCTAGTCATGGTCCTCCAGTTTGGGTCGTGACATATTTGATCTAACTCGTCAATCACAGATTGCGTTGAATTTTTATTCCATTATGGCAGATTTGATTTCCCAGAATCATGGAGCTAATCCTGATTTGCTGATGTAGTACTGTTTCTTTCCTTGTACATCGTAAGTATTTCAGGCAGCTTCCCTTCTAAATAATTTCCTTCCTTGTTCGACATAGCCGTTCCAATAGTTTCTTTTTACTTCTTTGAACTCTTGCACATGCATATTAATTGCATCATTATATTATGATCTATCAGTCAATTGATTTTCTTTCCTTAATTATGCAACCATGTACTGTCAAAACCCTTCCCTTAAATAACTATTATGTATTTACCCCTTCTTGCATTACTTTGAAAAGTGTTTAATTAACCCATTTCCTTATTTTCTTTGCCCGTTTGAAATCAGAATCCCTTAATTAAAGGGAAACCTTGTGTTATTGATTTTCAAAATATTTTCTTACCTATTTTTACTTCTCTTCTTTATTATAAATACATGACATAATTTTTTTAATACACACATGATTAAGCGTACAAAAATCACAACTCGCTTTTAAACCTATACTCTTGACTGCACTTTGGCTTTCATAAGGCTAATGTTTCTCCTTACTTGCTTCTTTGAACTGGTATGTTCTAAAATTATTTTTAGTATATTTCAAATATGTTTATTTATAGTCCTAGCATCCGTGCATGCTTTCAATCCTCTACAAAGTTAATCTTGAAGTATCTATAAGTTTTGACTGCTCTTTCTTTGTATCTTGCTACTAGTATAAGCAATTGCACCCATACCCCCATTCCCCTATGTGTGTCGGGTTAAGGTATGGCCTGGAAGCATCCTAATTGTTGTCGAGGGCTGAACCTGGGATTTAATAAGGTCCTAACTCCCTAATTCTAAGGCTGACAGACTGGTCAGGGGTGTGCTAGCATCCCAATTGCTGGGCATGACCACCAGCCTGCCATGGCCTTCTCTCTAATTCCCATTTATTGCACTTACACTTACTCCTAGTCTCTATGTTCTGCCCCCCTCCTATGAGCCTTTCCTTGGGACCTTGAGTTACCTCTGAACTAGGACATTTGAGGGCTATCCATTCCATACTACACTATAATATGATTCTGCAAAGATATTTGAGGTGTAAGTATTGCCTGGAACTTTTGAAGTTCCTTGGAACTCTGACACATCCCAAATAAGAGAAAGGCTTTGGAAAATCCGATCTTAGAAGTTGGTTTATCTCATATTATTAGACTTTGAGTCTAGATTAGGCTGATTACATGTAGATGTAATCACTGATATAATTTTATTCTTTCCTCCGATTCATTTGGTCTGTAATAAATTTTGTAATAACTAATGGGGTGAATAGTGAAAAGGGATGGGATTGAATGCATGCCAAAAGGGTAGATACCATATTTATAGTATATTTACTTTCAAATTCTGCATAAAAATCATGTTTATAGGATATTTACTTTCAAATTTTGCATTCCCACATAGAAATCATGTTTATAGGATATTTACTTTCAGAATCCATCATCTCATGTAGATACCATATTTTAGGGATATTTACTTTCAAATTCTGCATCCCACAAAGAAATCATGTTTATAGGATATTTACTTTTAGAATTCAATATCTCATGTAGATACCCTATTTTATTGATATTCACTATCAGGTACTAGCCACGCCGGACAAGGTGAGCTTTCGGTGTGAAGAGCAAAGCATCACCGGACGAAACGTGCAAGAGCTAGCGGTAGTAGATATCGGGCGAATCAAAGCGTACTTCCAGGTTTTTCCATCGGGAGTTGGTACCTCCCGGCCTCGTATTCACTCTGTACACCTTTTTACGTTTCTAGCTAAATATCTTATTTGTAGTTTACTTTGTTGATTTCTAACTTGCATTATTTTGCGTATTCCGCTATAGTACGTGTGTGCAACTGTCCTTCGCGGTTGGAGGGATAGTGGCCATGACGGGGGATGGTAGTGTAAGGTCATGTCCTCGGGGGGCGGGGGTGTTGGCAGGGGTAAGCAGAGGGGCTAGGAGTGGTTCTGCGGGTAGGGCGGGAGGCAAGGGTGGGAAGATGGTAGCAGACGCTCTTAGATTAAGAATCGGGTCGTGGAACATAGGCACCCTGACGGGAAAGTCTATTGAGTTGGCGAAGGTTCTTCAGAAGAGGAGGGTCAACATAGCTTGTGTCCAAGAGACTAGGTGGAAAGGGTCGAAGGCGAGAAATGCAGACGGGTTTAAGTTGTGGTATTCTGGGGCCGTGAGAGGTAAGAATGGTGTGGGCATCTTGGTGGATAGGGATCTAAGGGAGTCTGTGGTTGAGGTTAGGCGAGTGAATGATAGGTTAATGTCTATTAAGTTGGTTATTGGGGGTTGCATCCTCAACGTCATCAGCGCTTACGCACCGCAAGCGGGCTTGGATGAGGAGGTTAAGAGGCGCTTTTGGGAGGGCTTGGACGATTTGGTGAGTAGTATTCCCCAATCTGAGAAGTTAGTTATTGGAGGGGACTTTAATGGTCACATTGGGGCTGATGCTGGTGGTTATGGTGAGGTTCACGGCGGCTTTGGCTTTGGGATTAGGAACGGAGGAGGCACGTCACTGCTTGATTTCGCTAGGGCTTCTGAGCTCCTAATTGCGAACTCGACATTTCAGAAGAGGGAAGAGCATTTGGTCACCTTCAAAAGTTCGGCGGCGAGGACCCGGATTGATTACCTCATTCTCAGAAGGAGCGATAGAGGCTTATGCAAAGACTGCAAGGTTATTCCGCGGGAGTCCCTTTCGACTCTTCATAGACTCCTAGTGATGGATGTCGGCCTCTGGGTGAAGAGGAAGAGGAGGAGTGCTCGGGGATGACCGCGAATTAGATGGGGTGCTTTGACTAAGGAGAAAGCCTAGGAGTTTGAGAGGAGGTTAGTTGATGGTGGAACTTGGAGAAGTTCTAGGGAAGCGGACGCAATGTGGTCGGAGACGGCGAACTTGGTTAGGGAGGTAACACGGGATGTGCTCGGGGTAGCCAAGGGCTATTCTGGTAGACATTAGGGTGACTGGTGGTGGAACGATGTAGTCCAAGAAAAAGTGGAGGTAAAGAAGACAGCGTTTGCTAAGTTGGCAGGGAGCACTAACGAGGATGAAAGGAGAGTGAACATGGAGATCTACAAGGTAGCGAGGAAGGAAGCAACGCTGGCAGTTATGGAAGCTAAAAACGCAGCATTTGGTTGCATGTACGAGGAATTAGGGGAGAGAGGCGGGGACAGGAAGTTATTCCAGTTAGCTAAAGTAAGGAAGAGGAAGGTGCGGGATCTAGACCAAGTCCGGTGCATCAAGGACGAGGATGGTAGAGTTTTGATGGGTGAGTCTCAGGTCAAACAGAGGTGGCAGACGTACTTTCGAGATCTTCTTAAAGAGGAGGGGGATCGAAACATAGAACTTGGGGAGCTGGGGCATTCAGAGCACCATAGAGACCTTGGGTACTGCAGGCGCATTAGGGTGCATGAGGTCATAGGGGCTTTGCGAAAGATGAGTAGGGGCCGAGCGACCGGGCCTGACGCGATCCCGGTGGAGTTCTGGAAATGCATGGGTAGGTCAGGAGTGGAGTGGCTCTCTAGGTTGTTCAATGCGATCTACAGGACTAAAAGGATGGCGGAGGAGTGGAGGTGGAGTACGGTGGTGCCCTTGTACAAAAACAAAGGGGATATCCAGTGTTGCAACAACTATAGGGGTATCAAATTAATAAGCCACACCATGAAGGTCTGGGTGCAGGTGATCGAGGCGAGGGTGAGGGAGATGACATCTATATCGGTGAACCAGTTTGGTTTCATGCTGGGTCGCTCCACTACAGAAGCTATCCACCTTGTCAGGAGATTGGTGGAACAGTTCAGGGATAAGAAAAAGGACTTGCACATGGTGTTTATCGACTTGGAGAAGGCGTATGACAAGGTCCCAAGAGAGGTGCTATGGAGGTGCCTGGAGGCGAAGAGCGTGCCGGAAGCCTACATCAGAGTAATCAAGGACATGTACGATGGAGCTAAGACTAGGGTTAGGACGGTGGGCGGTGACTCGGACCATTTCCCCGTGGTTATGGGGCTCCATCAAGGATCGGCGCTTAGCCCTCTATTGTTTGCCTTGGTGATGGATGCTATAACCCGACATATTCAGGGGGATGTGCCTTGGTGCATGCTATTTGCCGATGACATAGTATTGATAGACGAGACGAGGGTCGGTGTGAATGAGAGGCTAGAAGTATGGAGACAGACTCTCGAGTCTAAGGGTTTCAAAATAAGCAGATCTAAGACTGAATACCCGGAATGCAAGTTTAGCGCCGAGCCGAGCGAAGTAGGCAGGGACGTAATGATTGGAGCTCAGGTCATCGCTAAGAGGGACAGTTTCAGATATCTTGGGTCGGTGATTCAGGGAGACGGAGAGATTGACGGGGATGTCACTCATCGTATAGGAGCGGGATGGTTGAAGTGGAGGCTTGCATCAGGAGTCCTGTGTGACAAGAAAGTGCCACTGAAACTCAAGGGAAAATTTTATAGAGCTGTGGTTAGACCCGCCATGTTGTATGGGGCGGAGTGCTGGCCGGTAAAGAACTCTCATATTCAGAGAATGAAGGTTGCGGAGATGGGGATCCTCAGGTGGATATGTGGACTCACCAGGTTAGATAAGATTAAGAATGAAGTTATTCGAGAGAAGGTGGGGGTGGCCCCGGTGGATGAGAAGATGCATGAAGCGAGACTCATGTGGTTCGGGCATGTGAGGAGGAGAAGTCCTGATGCCCCGGTGAGAAGTTGTGAGCGACTAGCGGTGGTCGGCGTGAGGAGAGGCAGAGGGAGGCCTGGGAGGTATTGGGGAGAGGTGATTAGGCATGACATGGCTAGGATGCATATTTCCGAGGACATGTCCCTTTGTCACGACCCAAATCCGGTCGTGGTGGTGCCCAACAATCAAGCTAGGCCAGCCAGACCAACTATTAATTATCACAACGACTATCAGTCCCAAATGGACAACCCAAGAAGAATATATGAGTTTAAGAACTCCAATAATAATAATAATGAATAAAATACTGACACTCCCAAAGACCTGGAGTCACAAATCTAGAGCCTCTAACAAAACCCAACATGAATAGAGAGTACTGTATAGAAATACTCAAGTCTGAATACAAAATACAAAATAATAACCGGAAAGGAGAGGAGAAGCTAGGTTCTACGAACGTAGGCAGCTACCTTAGCAACTCGATATGACACTGCAAACGCTGGAAATGCCTGTCTACTGCTCCTGAGTACCTGAGTCTGCACACAAAAGGTGCAAGGGAGTAGGGGTGAGTACTAAGTACTCAGTGAGTAATAAATATATAAAAGCAGCTGAAAGTAGGAAATCCATAAAATACCACAATATGAAGCTACACTACAGTCCGAATCTCCTACGAACTAGCATCAATAATACAATACAGCTACCACAAAGTAATTCAACAAATAAAGATGCAATGCAATGCACATAACCGCTACGGCGTGTAGCCCGATCCATTTAACGTCGACGACGCTCACTAGGGGTGTGTATAGACTCCGGAGGGGCTCCTACAACCTAAGCGCAATACTGGTGCGGCGTGCAGCCCGATCCTCATATCAACCGCTGCGGCGTGCAGCCCGATCCATCCTCAGTCCACATAAATCAGATAAGTCACAAAAACAGTTCATTTTTCTAAATTCCAGTTTCCAATTCATAATTTATGAAAAATACTTAACTTTTATTTATTTTGCAAAAAACGGTGACTTCATTTCAATAGTGTGATTTCAATTTCCAGGACTGAGATTAGTGATTTAAGCAAATATAGCTATCACATAAATATTGTCCTCTAAGGACGCTACAGGTCGGCACAAGGCCCCAAACAAGGCTTACCGCCCACAAATATATCAAATACAGTGTATTTCCAACATTAATAACATATTATTCATTTCCGGGATGGACCAAGTCTCAATCCCCAGTCACAATCAATCCCGCACCTGCCACGGTGTGCGAGCCACGCCTTACTAGCATCACAATGTGCTAAGCCGGGGTTCCGAACCCTCAGGCTACCATATACACAAACTACTCACCTCTAGCCGGTCGTAGACTCGCCCGCAATGCCTTTTCCTTTGAATTTAGCTCCCTAGTGCGTAGAATCTAGTCAAACCACAATAATTATATCAAATACGGGTCAAAGAATCATAACCCATTTCAATTTACAAGAAATTCGCATAAATACACTAAGTTGGTAAAACCCGACCACGGGCCCACTGCTCAGAAAATTCCGAAATTAGTACCAACGCGACCCTCATCTTGCCACGAGTCCGTGCATATAAAATTTATCAAAATCGGAGTTCAAATGGCCTCCCAAAACTCAAAATCCCGTTTTCAATATATAGGCCACATTTCTTCAAAATTCTACCCAAATTCATGAAGATTGATGTTAATTCTTCCATAAAATGATGTTTTTGAGTTAAGAATCTTACCTCCGACGAATACCCGATGATTTCTCAGTGCTTTCCTCGAGTTTTCTTCTCTCTAGGGCTCAAAATTGTATTTTGGGTTAATGAACTCGTGAGCCTTCTATTCTGTGATTTAATTCACTGCCAGAGCAGTTGACCTTACGCGATCGCGACTCGCCTCACGCGATCACGATATAAAATCCGGACTCACGCGATCATATCTCTCCTCCTGCGATCGCGTATCACAAAATCCCTGACTGCATTATTCCTTCTACGCGATCGCGTAGACCCTCATGCGATCGCGATGGGCAACTGATTACTCTACACGATCGCGTCTGTGCTCCCTGCGATCGCGTTGCTTCTTCTCTTGACCTTATGCGATCGCGTCCCTTTCTCTGCGATCGCAAAGGGTAAAATTCTCCCCCTTCACCATTACTCTACGCGATCGCAGAGAGTAAATTTCTGCTGCACTTATGACAGCAAACCAGCTCTTTTCTTTGGCCAAGAATGGTCCGTTTGGACCCCCGGATTCATCCCGAGACACTCGGGACCCCAACGAAAACCACCAACATACTCCAAAACATGATACGGACTTGTTCCAATCACAAAAAAACCATCCTAAACATCAAAATCACCATTTACACACGAATTCAAGCCTAAGTTTCTTCAAAACATTCAAAACTAACATTCAATACAAAACCCGATCGAACGATGTCCGAATGACCTGAACATTTGCAGACATATCCAAAATCACATAACGAAGCTACAAAAATTTTCGGAATTCCATTCCGACCCCCGGATCAAAATATCACCTACCATCCGATTTTCGCCAAAATTCAACCTTCGCCAATTCAAGCCTAAAACTACACCGGACCTCCGAATTCAATTCCGATTGTTCTCCTAAGTCATAAATGATCCCCCGGAACTAGTCGAATCATCAGAATCCGGTTCCGAGCACTCTAACTCAATAGTCAACTCTAGGTTGACTTCTCATATTCAAGCTTTCTTGAAACATGCTATTTGCTTCATTTTCAACCCGAATCACTCCTAACTCACCCGATATATTCTAATACTGATATAAAAGCATAAGATATGTAAATGCAAGGTAACAGGGTGGTAATTCCCATAACGACGGGCCGGGTCGTTACATTCTCCCCAACTTAGACAAACGCTCGTCCGCAAGCGGGTTAAGAAACATACCTAGAATATCAAACAAGTGTGGATATCGACTTTGCATCTCCTACTCGGTCTCCCAAATTGCTTCCTCCACGGGACGACCTCTCCACTGCACTTTCACTGAAGCTATGTCCTTGGATCTCAGCTTACGAACCTGTCAACCCAAAATGGCTACTAGTTCCACATCATAAGTCAAATCCTCATCTAGCTGTATCGTGCTGAAATCTAACACATGAGACGGGTCTCCGACATACTTCCGGAGCATAGATACATGGAACACCGGGTGAACTCCCGACAAACCGGGTGGCAAAGCAAGCATATAAGCCACCTCCCCAACTTTCCTAAGCACCTCAAAAGGTCCAATAAACCTTGGGCTCAACTTCCCTTTCTTTCCAAACCTCATAACACCCTTCATAGGCGAAACCTTCAGCAACACCTTCTCACCTACTGAATAAGACACATCTCGGACCTTCCGGTCCGCATAACTCTTCTGACGCGACTGAGCTGTGCGAAGTCTCTCCTGAATCACCTTCACCTTGTCTAAGGAATCTTGGACTAACTTTGTCCCCAACAACCTAGCCTCGCCGGGCACGAACCAACCGACTGGAGACCTACACCGCCTTCCATATAAAGCTTCATACGGTGCCATCTGAATGCTGGACTGATAGCTATTATTATAAGCAAACTCCGCAAGAGGCAAGTAATCAGCCCATGAACCACCGAAATCAATGACACAAGCACACAACATGTCCTCCAATATCTGAATAGTACGCTCAGACTGCCCATCCGTCTGTGGATGAAATGCTGTGCTCAGCTCTACCTGTGAACCCAACTCTCGCTGAAATGTCCTCCAGAACTGAGATGTGAACTGGGTACCTCTGTCCGATATAATAGAAATGGGAACTCCATGAAATCTCACTATCTCACGGATGAATAACTCTGCCAACCGCTTCTGAGGAATAAGTAGTACACACTGGGATGAAGTGAGCTGACTTGGTCAACCTATCCACCACCACCCAAACTGAATCGAACTTCCTCGCCGTCCGAGGGAGTCCACTAACAAAGTCCATAGTAATCCTTTCCCACTTCCACTCAGGAATATCAATACGCCTGGAATACACCACCAGGTCTCTGATGCTCGTACTTGACCTGCTGACAGTTTAGACACCGAGCCACATGGCTCACAATATCTTTCTTCATCTTTCTCCACCAGTAATGCTGCTTCAAATCCTGATACATCTTCGTGGCTCCTGGATGAATAGAATACCGCAAGCTATGGGCCTCATCCAATATCAACCCACGAAGGCCATCAACATTGGGCACGCATATCCGGCCCTGCATCCGCAATACACCATCACTATCAATAGTGACATCTCTGGCATCATCATGTTGAACTCTGTCCTTAAGGACAAGTAAGTGTGGATCATCATACTGGCGCTCTCGAATACGATCATATAAAGAAGAACGAGCTACTACACAAGCCATCACCCGACCGGGCTCAGAAATATCCAGCCTTACCATCTGATTAGCTAACGCCTGAACATCAACTGCTAGGGGTCTCTCCCCAACTGGAATATACGCCAAACTACCCATACTAATAGCCTTCCGGCTCAATGCATCAGCCACTACATTGGCTTTTCCGGGATGATACAAGATAGTAATATCATAGTCTTTAAGCAACTCAAGCCATCTCCGCTGCCTCAAATTTAGATCTTTCTGCTTAAACAAATGTTGAAGGTTGCGGTGGTCTGTATATACATCACAAGATACACCATATAGGTAATGCCTCCAAATCTTCAAGGCATGAACAATAGCAGCTAACTCCAAGATCATGAACAGGGTAGTTCTTCTCGTGGGGCTTTAGCTGACGAGAAGCATATGCAATAACTTTACCCTCCTGCATCAACACACAACCGAGTCCAACTCTAGAAGCATCACAATACACCGTATATGACCCTGAGGCTGATGGCAACACAAGTACTGGAGCTGTGGTCAAAGCCTCTTTGAGCTTCTGGAAGCTCTCCTCACATTCATCGGACCACACAAATGGAGCATTCTTCTGTGTCAACTTAGTCAACGGTGAAGCAATAGATGAGAAACCCTAAACAAACCGACGATAATAGCCTGCCAAGCTGAGAAAACTCCGAATCTCTGTAGCTGAGGAAGGTCTGGGCCAATTCTGCACTGCCTCAACCTTCTGTGGATCAACCCGAATACCATCACTGGACACTACATGTCCCAGAAAACCGACAGTATCAAGCCAGAACTCACACTTAGTGAATTTTGCATAAAGTTTCTCTTCTCTCAACCTCTGCAATACCACTCTCAAGTGTTATGCATGCTCCTTCTGACCGCCTGAATATACCAGAATATCATCAATAAACATAATCACAAAAGAATCAAGGTACGGCCGAAATACACTATTCATCAAGTGCATGAATGCAGCTGGGGCATTAGTCAGCCCGAAAGACATCACTAGGAACTCGTAGTGCCCATATCGCGTCCCGAACGCTGTCTTCATAATATCCGAGTCCCTGGTCTTCAACTGATGGTAGCCCGATCAAAGATCAATCTTAGAAAATACACTAGCTCCTTGGAGCTGATCAAATAAGTCCTCAATACGAGGCAATGGGTATTTATTCTTCACTGTTACCTTTTTCAGCTGCACTGTAATCAATGCACATTCTCATTGTGCCATCTTTCTTCTTCACGAACAACACCGGTGCACCCCAAGGTGACACACTCGGACGAATGAAACCCTTATCTAAGAGTTCCTGAAGCCGTTCTTTCAATTCTTTTAACTCTGCTGGTGCCATGCGATAGGGAGGAATAGAAATGGGCTGAGTGCCCGGCACCAAGTCAATACCAAAATCGATATATCTGTCAGGCGGCATGCCCGGCAGGTCTGCTGGAAATACATCCGGAAACTCCCTCACAATGGGGACTGAATTAAGACTGGGTGTCTCGGCCTCAACATTTCTAATAAAGTCCAAATAAGATAAACAACCCTTGCCAATCATTCGTTGGGCCTTTATATAAGAAATCACCCTGTCGGACACATAATCGGTCAAGCCACGCCACTCGATCCTCGGATTACCTGGAATAGCTAGTGTGACTGTCTTGGCATGACAGTCCAGAATTGCATGGTAAGGAGATAGCCAATCCATGCCTAGAGATTACATCGAAATCTACCATGCCCAGTAGTAATAGATCAACTCGGGTCTCCAGACCCCCAATAGTAATAATACAGGATCGATATACCTGATCCACAACAAGAGTATCCCCCACTGGGGTAGACACATGTACGGGCAAAGCAAGAATACCACGGGTCATACCCAAATGATGTGCAAAATAAGTAGAGACATAAGAATAGGTGGATCCGGGATCAAATAAGACAGAAGCATCCATGTGGCAGACTGAGATAATACCTGAAATAACCGCATCTGAAGCACTAGCATCCTTCCTATCCGGAAGAGCGTAGAAACGAGCCTGGCCTCCACCAGTACGATCCTCACCCCTAGGGCGACCTCTGGATACCTGGCCACCAGTCCTAGCCGACTGTGCTAGCGCTGAAAAAATAAGAGTAGAATACAAGGGTTGATCCCTCTACTGAGACCGCTTACGAAGCCACTGAGGACACACTCTCCTGATATGGCCCAAATCACCACACTCAAAACAACGGCCTGAAGATGGAAGAAGGGGCTGCTGAGGACCCCTCGCTACAGACGAACCCTGTGCTGAGGAAGCAGGAGCAGAGCTCTGAGCTGGAAGAGCACTCAGTGCAGGCTGATTCTGCTGACGGCTCTGCTGACCCTGATAACCCTGATGGCTCTGACGACCACGATCTGATGAAACCCCACTGGACTCTGCTCGTCCAGACTGATGAGACCTGAAAGAACGACCTCTGCTATGCTGAGATTAGCCCCTAGATGGAGCACCACTGTAACTGCCAGTACCACGAGGCCTCTTAGCCTCTCTCTCCTCCCGCTCTCTGTGGCGATCTATCTCAATGTGATGGACAACATCAACCACCTCCTCAAAGGTAACTGCCGAAACTCTCTCCCTGGTCATCAATATGCGGATGGGATAAATAAGACCATCGATAAATCTCTGAATCCTCTCTCTGTCTGTAGGAACCATCCAAAAGGCATGACGGGCCAACTGTGTGAATCTCATCTCATACCGATTAACCGTCATATCTCCCTACTTCAACCACTCGAACTGACGTCGCAGCTCCTCTCTCTGAGACTGAAGCACGTACTTCTCCAAAAATACCGTGGAGAACTGCTGCCAAGTGAGGGGCACTGCCCCAGCAGGCCTACACCTCTCGAAATCCTCCCATCACTGAAATGCTGCACCTGTGAACTGAAAAGTGGTGAATGAAACACCGCTGGACTCCAGAATACCCGCGGTGCGAAGCATGCGCTGACATCTATCAAGAAAACCCTGGGCGTCCTCGCCCTCAGCACCATTGAATGTCGGAGGCTATAGCCTCTCAAATCTCTCCAAACGACGTTGTTCATCGTCGGGCATAGCTGGAGCCATATAAGCAGGAGCTGGTGCAACGGGCGCAACTGGCTGGACTAGCTCGGGTGTGTGAGCCACGGGGGTCTGATTCCCTCCCCCTGCCTGTGAAGAAGATACTGCAGCAGTAGCTGCAACTACCTGAGCCAAGCCTGTGCATACTGATAAGATCTGAGCCAAGGTCTCCTGAAGACCCGGTATCACAATGGGCACTGCCGGTGCCTGAACCTGAGTTGCCGGAGCATCTGCCGCTGGAATCCGGTCTTGAGCCTGGGCCACTGGTGCAGGAATCTGACCCTGAGTCTGGTCGGCCGGTGGGTCAGCAGGTGCTGGTACAACTGCCCTACCTCTACCACGACCGCGGCCTCTAGGTGCCAATGGTGGTCGTTCGCCACGTCCGTTAGCTCGTGTTCTCGCCATCTGCGAGAGAATAGAATATGGAAAAATTTAATTTCATGATAACACAAATCGCACGATATGAATCCAAGAAAATAAGGTTTTTCCTAAAGTTTCTGTAGCCCTCCGAGGATAGATACGGACGTATACGTACCGATCCGCGAAAGCCTACTAAACCGGCTCATGACTCGCGAGTCCTAATAACCTAGAGCTCTGATACCAACTTGTCACGACCCAAATCCGGTCGTGGTGGCGCCCAACAATCAAGCTAGGCCAGCCAGACCAACTATTAATTATAACAACGACTATCAGTCCCAAATGGACAACCCAAGAAGAATATATGAGTTTAAGAACTCCAATAATAATAATAATAAACAAAGTACTGACACTCCCAAAGATCCGGAGTCACAAGTCTAGAGCCTCTAACAAAACCCAACAGGAATAGAGAGTACCGTATAGAAATACTCAAGTCTGAATACAAAATACAAATAACAACTGGAAAGGAGAGGAGAAGCTAGGTTTTGCGAACGTAGGCAGCTACCTCAGCAACTCGATATGACACTACAAACGCTGGAAATGCCTGTCTACTGCTCCTGAGTACCCGAGTCAGCACACAAAAGGTGCAGGGAGTAGGGGTGAGTACTAAGTACTCAGTGAGTAATAAATATATAAAAGCAGCTGAAAGTAGGAAATCCACAAAATACCACAATATAAAGCTACACTACAGTCCGAATCTCCTACGAACTAGCATCAACAATACAATACAGCTACCACAAAGTAATTCAACAAATAAAGATGCAATGCAATGCACATAACCGCTACGGCGTGTAGCCCGATCCATTTAACGTCGACGGCGCTCACTGGGGGTGTGTACAGACTCCGGAGGGGCTCCTACAGCCCAAGCGCAATACTGCTACGGCGTGCAGCCCGATCCTCATATCAACCGCTGCGGCGTGCAGCCCGATCCATCCTCAGTCCACATAAATCAGATAAGTCACAAAAACAATTCATTTTTCTAAATTCCAGTTTCCAGTTCATAATTTATGAAAAATACTTAACTTTTATTTATTTTGCAAAAAACGGTGACTTCATTTCAATAGTGTGATTTCAATTTCCAGGACTGAGATCAGTGATTTAAGCAAATATAGCTATCACATAAATATTGTCCTCTAAGGACGCTGCAGGTCGGCATAAGGCCCCAAACAAGGCTTACCGCCCACAAATATATCAAATACAGTGTATTTCCAACATTAACAACATAATATTCATTTCCGGATGGACCAAGTCTCAATCCCCAGTCACAATCAATCCCGCACCTGCCACGGTGTGCGAGCCATGCCCTACTAGCGTCACAATGTGCTAAGCCGGGGTTCCGAACCCTCAGGCTACCATATACACAAACTACTCACCTCTAGCCGGTCGTAGACTTGCCCGCGATGCATTTCCCTTTGAATTTAGCTCCCTCGTGCGTAGAATCTAGTCAAACCACAATAATTATATCAAATACGGGTCAAAGAATCATAACCCATTTCAATTTACATGAAATTCGCATAAATACACTAAGTTGGTAACCGGACCCCGGGCCCACTGCTCGGAAAATTCCAAAATTTGTACCAACGCGGCCCTTATCTCGCCACGAGTCCGTGCATATAAAATTTATCAAAATCGGAGTTCAAATGGCCTCCCAAAACTCAAAATCCCATTTTCAATATCTAGGCCACATTTCTTTAAAATTCTACCCAAATTCATGAAGATTGATGTTAATTCTTTCATAAAATGATGTTTTTGAGTCAAGAATCTTACCTCCGATGAATACCCGATGATTTCTCAGTGCTTTCCTCGAGTTTTCTTCTCTCTAGGGCTCAAAATTGTGTTTTGGGGGTGTAAACCCGTGACCCCTCTGTTCTGTGATTTAGTTCACTGCCAGAGCAGTTGACCTTACGCGATCGCGACTCGCCTCACGCGATCGCGATATTCAAAAATTCGAACTCACGCGATCGCATCTCTCCTCCTGCGATCGCGTATCACAAAATCCCTGACTGCATTTTTCCTTCTACGCGATCGCGTAGACCCTCATGCGATCGCGATGGACAACTGATTACTCTACGCGATCGTGTCCGTGCTCCCTGCGATCGCGTTGCTTCTGCTCTTGACCTTATACGATCGCGTCCCTTTCTCTGCGATCGCGAAGGGTAAATTCTCCCCCTTCACCATTACTCTACGCGATCGCATGCTCACTAGTGCGATCGCAGAGAGTAAATTTCTGCTGCACTTATGACAGCAAACCAGCTCTTTTCTTTGGCCAAGAATGGTCCGTTTGGACCCCCGAATTCATCCCGAGACCCCCGGGACCCCAACGAAAACCACCAACATACTTCAAAACATGATACGGACTTGTTCCAATCACAAAAACACCATCCTAAACATCAAAATCACCATTTACACATGAATTCAAGCCTAAGTTTCTTCAAAACTTTCAAAACTAACATTCAATCCAAAACCCGATCAAACGATGTCCGAATGACCTGCAAATTTGCAGACATATCCAAAATCACATAACAAAGCTACAGAAATTGTCGGAATTCCATTCCGACCCCCGGATCAAAATATCACCTACCATCCGATTTTCGCCAAAATTCAACCTTCGCCAATTCAAGCCTAAAACTACACCGGACCTCCGAATTCAATTCCGATTGTTCTCCTAAGTCATAAATGATCCCCCGGAACTAGTCGAATCATCAGAATCCGGTTCCGAGCACTCTAACTCAATAGTCAACTCTAGGTTGACTTCCCATAGTCAATCTTTCTTCAAACATGCTATTTGCTTCATTTTCAACCCGAATCACTCCTAACTCACCCGATATATTCTAATACTGATTTAAAAGCATAAGATATTTAAATGCAAGGTAACGGGGTGGTAATTTCCGTAACAACGGGCCGGGTCGTTACACCCTTGATAGAAAAGTCTGGAGGTCTAGTATCCGGGTTGTAGGATAGGGGCTCCTTGAATTTTTTGTACTCCTTTCCCGGGGTTGGGTGAGGCTTGTCAGGGCGACTCATAGATGTTTCGTGCATTGAATTGTGTCCCCCTTATAGTAGTTATTTATGGTAGCTACTGTTTGATATTATTGCATGTCATTTTATGTATAATTCTTATGTTTAGATAACTATTTATGCGATTTCTGCCGGAATTACTAATGCTCTTTTGTTTTTGTTTTTGTTGTTGCTTCCCCTTTCCTTCTCTAAGCCGAGGGTCGATTGGAAACAGCTTCTCTACCCTTTTGGGTAGGGGTAAGGTTTGTCTACATATTACCCTCCCCAGACCCCACCTTATGGGACTATACTGGGTAGTGTTGTTGTTGTTGTATCAAAATTTAGCATCTCACATAGATACCATGCTCATAGGTTTTCTGCACTTCGTATAAATATCATGGCCATAAATTGTTGCTGAAACTCTGCATATTATATAGATAATATGCCTATAGGACTTCTTGCATTTTTGCATATGCATATGTCACTAGGCAAATCTGCTTATAGGAGTTAAAATAACCAATTGCATATAGATGACCCGCCTATAGAATCTCTGGATAACAATAACAGCGATAAAATTAGTAACACCTCGAAAGCATGCCTATAGGAACTATCAACTAAATCTGAATCGCCCACTCCCAAGTCTAAAATCATTGGTAATTTATTTAAACACTTGCACAACTTACAACCAACAATTCTTTTTTTTTTTTTTGCAATCAGTTTATTTCTCCGTTCCTGAATTAATAAATACCATGCCTATAGGTCCCGTTTAATACCTAGGCAAATAGTTAAGTAATTTATTAGTTTTCGACAACTACATCTAAGCAAGACTAATTTGGACTCCCTATCTAGGAAATATGTGGTAAATCAACTTTTCACGTTAATTTTTAACTAAGGACCTAATCAGTATGTGTAATACATGCTAAACAATTTGTTTCTTTAAATGAGGAAGCCTATTTGAGCCCTTAATTGCTACTAGTTCCCCATTAACTGCTTTATGTGTTTTGACTGTCGCCCTCGAATTTTATCCTTTTAAACTCTGCAAATCCAAACTCCCTCTCATGTTTGGATTAGTAGTCCTAAATGTCTCCGGAACTGATAGGTGGGGAGGGTAATAGGTAACAATACCATTTCGCACTTCATACCTTAACAGGGTGGGGAGGGTAGACATGAAAATGATAATCACACGATAATACCATGTGTACGATTGGCTACCGGTGTTGTGTGGATGATCCATGTGTTTCACAAACCTAGGACCCCTTTCCCTTATGTAACTTTGTTATTATTTTAGCAATAAAATTCTATATCTCATTTCAGTCACCAAAAGTTTTTTTTGCTGCACTATTCTCTTCTTTTCAAAATTTCCGTTTATCTAGTTCTTTTATTTAAATTTCTGCATTTGGACATTTTCTTAAACAAATTGTGAGAACACTTAGGCCTTAATTTCAACATGCTTGCCACGTACCTATTTGCAACCCTTATGTGTGGTATCATTTGTTTACTTGGTTGCATTTAAAGTCACAACATAACATGGCCGAGAACCACACTAGTGGATCTTGAGGGGTGCCTAACACCATTCCCTCGAGATAATTTCTAGCCCTTACCCGAACTCCGGTTTTCCAACTCAAAACACTTAGTGTGCTAATGCACTTAATCATTAGGTGGCGACTCTTAAAATCCAAAAACCTAATTCCCAAATGGGAATAGAGTTGTTTTTCTAAAATGTCGTAAACCCGATTTTGCAAGGAAAAAGGGGGCGTCGACAACATGGCGACTCTGCTGGGGATTCTTTAGGCTTTTAGCACATCATGTTATATGTGACTTTATTGTTTCTTTTTATTGCTTTGTGTAATGCTTTTATTCGAAACTGACTTGGCTTTTTGTTTCTTTTTTCTTTGACGCTTTCATTTACTTTTTTATTCAATATTGTTGTAATTTTTGAGCAATTATTATAATTATTATGAACGTGAAAATATGTGATAATTTGTTCATTCTTGTAATTGCATCTTCAACACCATATTCCATTCATGCCAAACAAATACCATAGCAACGCTTATAATGAGTGATTGCGCTCTTCCAATATTATTACCACTAAATTTTGCCAAGGCATATTTGCGGTAAAACCAGTCGATCAGCGGTGCAGTTGACGCTTATGTGCCTTTTCTTATTGAATTTTCTGCTCAAGGGTATCGGTCTAGCGCCCTATGGAAACTTTATTCTATTTAACTATTCATCCATCACTGTCAAACCTATTTGAGTCAGTTATGTTGTCCACATAATAAATCTTTAAGATAGCCTTGTTCAAAGTCCATTAGGTTCCCATGGAACCCAAATGGACAACGCCATATTCTGTGCATTTATTTGGAGAACAAAATGCCATCATGCTAATTATTAATTCAAATAGTCGAGTTTGGTGTGGTAGGGGACTAACACTTTGTTTTGCAGAAATGAGGCACAAATTCTGCAGATTCGGCATGACAACCAATATTCACCCAAGGTTGCTAAGTTGGTGGGAAGACCTTCACTTCAGTGACCGGACTCTCGTCCGAAAATATTTGGGAAATTTACCTTCTCTTGTGGAAATCTAGTCTGACGACAAAATCATAGAGGCTACGACCTTATTCTGGGATAGTGATAGATAAGTGTTTCACTTTGGGGACCTTGAAATGACCCCTTTGCTCGAAGAAATATGAGGGTTAGCCGGTATTCCTTGGGAGACTCGTTTGCTCATGCCAGAAAACCGCAAGGGTAGGGGTTTCTTCAAAATGATGGGGTTCAAGAAGAACTCAGAATTGACTTGTTTGAAGAATTCGTATATTCCTTTCGACTATCTGTACGAGAGGTACGGCCATATCAAGTCCTACCGCACCTATCCAGATGAATTTTCCCTCACATTATTGGGGCATATCCACATGAAGGTTTTCGTCTTTATGTTCTGCCTTTTGGGAATGATAGTGTTTCCTATGAAGAAGGCTAGGATCCATATCAGACTAGCCATGATCACCAAGACACTAATGAAAGGGATTGGAGGGCAACCTTTCAGCATAGTGCCCATGATTGTTGCTGAGATCTACCGAGCCCTAGAAAATTGTAATAAAGGGGGAGAAAGGAAATATGTATTCTGTGCAGATGTAGGTTTTGCTCCTATTGAGGGGGAGCAAGTTTTCCTGAAGAAGTCGACTACATGCGCCTCCAGCTAACTGCTCGTATTGAGGGGGGACAAACTACATGGAAGTCAACTGATGTTTATACATATATTATTTTGTCATCATCAAAATGGGGGAGATTGTTAGATTAAATTTTAATGATGAAAATAATATATTTGCTCCTTGTATAGGAACTCTTGTAGCTGTCAAGATTGGCAGAATCAATCAGAAGCCATCAAGGAAAGAATGCATGATTAAAGGAAGAAGCAATCAATCATGCAGATTTGACGCGATCAATCAAGGCTTAACTGAAGGAAACAAATAAATTATGATCTCGATGTATATTCAATCAAGTATCTAATTATGAAGAATCAAGATTTGAGGCTATTGCTGAACATCCTTATTCTTGGAAAGAATCAATCCCTATCCAAGGATCAAATCTCTTGGGTTGACAACAAATCCTTCTAGAATTTGAGCCACTCTCAAAGTATTTAAACTTGTATTCATCCTTAGCAAAATATACTTTGATCGAACCAAATACCCTCTCTTTCCTCTATTGCAAACAAACATTGTAGCTCTCTAGATCTGTTGTGTAATAAGTTAGAGAGAAAAAAAAGAGAGCAACATTGGTGAGGCATTGTATCAAAAGAGACGAGTGATATATGAATTGAGAAATCATATCGTTCTCCTTGTATTCGAAGAAACTCATTCACTAAAAAGAACTCCCTTGCCGCCCAAGGGGACTTGACTAGAATTCACATTAAATTCAAATCAGTATAAAAATTCGGGTGTCTTTAATTCTTGCATTAGTACTGCTAGTCTATTACATTTAGTCGACTAATTAAAAAACTAATCAACTAACAACGATTAAGTCTAAAAACCGACAATTCACCTCCTATTGTACTTTAATTCTCAGAGAAACGTACACATATCGGTTCTAAAAAAAATACTCAGCATTACTACTAGGACAACTAGGGCAACCCGTTACATGCTTAAGAAAGGTCACTGTATTCTACACCTATCCTGTAAATTGCGTATATGACATACGTCTAGCATGCAACGACACTGATTAATTTGCAGCTTTTTTAAAATTAAAGTTATCAATTTAAATTTTTGGAGTTCTGCTTTCACAGATTAAGGTGCTTAATAAGCAGACAGACAGCAGCAGCGAAGACAACAGATAGCTCTGATCAAAACATGCAACAGAAGGAAAGTTTGAAGGAACTTTAAATATAACATACACAACAATAAAAAAAGTAGCAAGGCACGTGGGGCCAATTACAAAGGATCACATCAGTACTCCAACAAGACTAGGGGAATGAAAAAACATCACTAAAAGCAAAAGTAGAACAATAATAATTATTACTTCGGCTCAATTCTAAACAAGTTGGTCAGTGCGCTGATACATATCTAGATGCATAGAATGGTTCTCATGAATTTCAGTTGGACTTGTGCTTCTCGTCATGATCCTCAGTATTCTTGTGGTGTCCAGGCAATTTCTCCTTTATTTTGTCAAGTAATCCTTTTTTCTCTTTTGTTTCACCTCCATGGACTTGCTCATCAGCAGTAATGGGATGGAATTCTTGATCAGTCTTGTTGTGGTGACCTGGAAGTTTGTCCTTTATCTTCTCCATTATTCCTTTCTTTTCTTGATCTTCGTGTGTTGCTTCTGCATAATTTGCATTTCCAGCCACATGACAGTTCTCCATTTCAACTTTTTGCTCACTGCTTTCCTTATGATCACTGGAAATCTTTTCCTTGATCTTCTCTTTCAGCCCCTTCTTCTTCCTTTTCTTCTCTCCAGTAGCCTCGTCCACTTCCTCGTCGCTTGACTGAAATAATTAGAAGCGAAACAAAGAAAATTGTACCAACCAGTGAGAAAAATATGGAGTCTGTAGTCTTACACCAAGCTGACAAAACCAATCCATCTATTACAAACATGCCCATAACCCGTTGGATTATGGTATCTCCCTAATGACTCTTCAAACCATTTTATAAAGGTTAGTCTTCTTTCCAGCGTGTTCTAGGACAGCAATATTTACTATCATGCTACAACTAAGTAAACGGAATGGGCCAAATATATCCCCTTACTATGAGAAAAGTATAGGGATCCAAATAAACCCTATATACTTTGGTTCCAAATATATCCTACCGTAATATTATTGGTTCAAATATACCCTTCTTCTCTTAAGTTTATCAAAAGTAGACATTCCATCATACATAGCAGTGATATTTGCTGAGGTGGATGTCACATGGAAGGCCCTAATCCCTATATAAAAGACTAAAATTTAAAATACAATATTTTTCATGATAACGATAATGATTGAAATAATGGTGGACGGCAAGGAAATTTTAGTGGTGGAAAAAAAATGGAAGGGAGGCGTAAAATGAGTTAGTTGCGCTGAGATGGCAAGTCGTGACATCTATCTCAATAAATGTCAGTGCTACGTGGGATTTGATGTCCACTTTGAACAAAGTTAACGAAAAATGAGTATATTTGAACCAATAGTATAAAGAGGAATATATTTAAATCGTTTATGAAAGTACAAAAATATATTTGATCCTCTTAAGTATATAAGGAGAAATTAATTTAGTAGCTTACCGAGCTTGAATTGCTGTGAGTGCGGTGAAGTTTGTCCATGGGACTAGTGTGCTTCTCCTTTGGTGGTTCTACATTGGGATAGGGAGTAGTAGTGTTAACAACATCAATCATGACAGTGTCATCTTGGGACTTATTCTCTTCTTTCTTTACCATGAAATTGAACAATCCACATCCACGGTCAGTACTTTCTGGAGCTGCACCCTTGTTAACATTCTCCTGCGAGTGATTTTGTTGCTCGGCCATCTTTTCTTTTCTGTAGAGTTGACTAGTACAAGTAGGATCTATATGAAACTGAAGCTAGTTTCTTAAAATGCTTGTGTTTTCAGTGAATTTTTGTGCTTATAGCCTTGTTCAAGACTCTGTTTATATAGGTGAAACAAATACTAGGATAATGTGGAGATTGGCGAGCTATGTGTTCATGTGTCAGCTGTTGGTACTAGGAAAGTACTGAAATGTCGGTTTGGACGGTTTACGTAAATTGAGATGTTATCTTAGTGTTCAATGTTCTTAGTGATTTTGAGATTTATGTAATGACAGGTCGTACATTGTGTAAAGCAAAAGCCTTTTAAATTTGCTTAAGAAATTGTATTATATGTAATAATCTTGAGGTCACCTAGTAATAATGGAATAGTGCTTATTGGACGAAGATATTTAAAGAATTTTTGCACCGACCAGGTTGGGAATTGAGAGTTGGGAATGGAATCATATTCAATTACAAGGTATTGGGCGACTCGGCTTCACATTTTAATATTGTTGAAGATTTGAATGAGTTTTTTTGCTTGGAAAAAAGGGAAGAAAGAGAGATTAATAAAATGGCTTTTAATTTGGGGGTTAAGTTTTTCCCCCTCATGGTTGATGAAGAATAATGGAAGTAAATTGGAAGCCATGTGTCACTCATTAATTTGATGTTTGTATTAAAAGTTAGTAAAGTAAAATAGAACCTGACAACCCTACGCTACCTCTGGGTTGAGCCATGTCGCAAAGAACTTGTGTAATTTACATCTTCTTTGTGATTTGCAAATTAATATATAAAAAAGTTTTACCCAATACACAAGTGCTGATCATAGAATGTTCACCCGAAAGACACCGATTATAGCATCTGAGGGTTTTCCCCTCTTACCAAAAAAAAATTAAATAGAACTCATTATCTAACACAACTCCCCAAATTGAAGAATCAAGGTAGTCATCTTTCTTTAATCCAATTCACATAATATTATGCTTCTCAATTTGCATAACTTTGGTTAGTGTCACAAATATTTAAGCCTTCTATGTTTTTAATTTTGCTTTTGACCGCAAAAAAAGAGAGATAATTCGTAGGGCATTCTTTTTCGTAGGGGTGTTCACGGTTCGATTTGGTCGGTTTTTGATTAAAACCAAAACCAAACCACTTTAATCGGTTTTTAAAATTTTAAAACCAAAACCAAACCAAATTAAATACAAACCATCGATTTGATTGTTGTTGGTTTGGTTCGGTTTGGTTCGATTTTTCGGTTCTTAGTAAGCTAATGATAAGTCGATATATTAAAACAACGCTAGACAACAATCTGAAAATAATTTGCAAAATTTATGCTTTTATATATTTCTTTGAGAACTGAAAGCTTATTTGCATATTTATATGAAAAGAATGAACAAAAAACAAATTAAAAGTTTACTTTCTCAAGCTTTAGCCATTGTTGTCTTGCAATTTGAACATGTTTTCTTTACTCTTGTGTTAGTTTTTTTTAACTCTTCTTTTAGGTAAAAGTATGTGCGGAGGGTTAGAGAATTAGAATCTATTCATGAAAAGAAAATTGGTTGAATCTTATTGTTTTGGACTTAGGCAATCTTTTAAGATATAACAGGATAAACCAAAATCCAAAATAGGAGGAATTTTACAACTGGTCATTCAAAAATAGCCCAGTTTCAAAGGTAATCGAAATTTAGTCACTTTTCATGTAAAGATAAATCTAAGCGAAAATACTGTTCAAAACCCGAAAAATACGCCATTATACGGGAGTTCCAGCATAAGTGTGACGACCCAAAGGGTTATACGGGAGTTCCAGGATAACTATGCTGGAACTCCCGCATATTATGTTGTAGTTCCAGCATAAGTACACTAGAACTCCCGCATAATATACTGGAATTCCACCAAGTATAATATGTCCAGTATAATATACTGGAGTTTGGAGCACAGATGCCCCAGTCTCCCGTATATTATACGAGAGTCAACAAAGTATACTGGTCCAGCATAATATGCTGGAGTTCATACACAGATGCACCAAACTCCCGTATATTATGCGGGGCCGGTCTTTGTTGCAGCAAAATAGTGGTTACTTTTTATTGACTTCGTAAACAGTGGCTATTTTTTATTGACCAGTGCGAAAACTGGCTATACCGTGCTATTTGACTTCAAAATAACAATTAAAATTATTAAGAAAAAGATATTATATTGTATATAAATAATTATTAAAATTTTGTATATAATTAATCGGTTTGGTTCGGTTTATTTTTCGGTTTTTTAAAATAGAACCAAAACCAAACCAAATATTATCGGTTTTTAAAATTTAAAACCAAAACCAATCCAAATAAAAAAAATAACGGTTTACTTAATCGGTTTGGTTCGGTTTTCGGTTTGGATCGGTTTTCCGTCAAATCGTGAACACCCCTACTTTTTCGTTTGATGTACGTTTTACCCAATTTCATTAAAATATTATTATGCACTATTTTCTTAAGAATTTAAACAACAAGCAGACAATTTCACCAAAGTCTTTTTCTCTGATACGTTTATTTATTTATTTCAAGAATCAGAACACCAAGAAATGGCAGAGCCTTACTCAATGGGCTGTAATAGATATGGCTTATAGACTAATTTCCGTAATTAGTCTTAATGTTTATTTCCATACATATGGTGATTCCATACAAATATACATTAATCACTATACCAATTCATGAGTACAAGTGACAAATGGGCGGCTTGACCTAAATTTGGGTGGGTCAAGATGGCTTAGATCAATAAATGGATCATTGTCCAACTCAGTCCAAAATGTACTTGGGCTAAGATGGGTTGGGTCTAGATGAGGTAAACAATGGGTCATAGTCCAACACTCCCAACTTGACTCATATTTTAGAATCAAGCTCATCATGCATAAAAAAATATTTTACCTAAAAAGTAGAAAAATATTTTGCGTGTTGGGAGGGAAAGGGGTTGGGTGGGTGGAACAGAAAATTAATAATACAAAAAAAAAGTAAGAAAAATCGAAAGGGTTAGTGCGCGCACAGTGGGGGGCGCGCAGAAAATATTAAAAATACAAAAAAGGTAAACAAAAAATTAAGGGGATTGGGGGGTGGGGGGGAGGGGGTTGCAGAAAAACAAAAAACAAATACAAAAATTAAATACAAACAAAAATATAAAAAGAGAAAATTTTAGGGGGTTTGCACGGGGTTAGGTGCTAGGGTGGGTGGTGCTGCAGAAAAATAAAAAGCAGAAAATTGAAAATACAAAAAAAAAAAAAATTAAAAAAAAGAAGTAAAATTAACGCAACTAAGTAAATTTCTAAATAAGTTGGGTTGAGATCCCTTTCTTTAATGTGAGTTTCATGTGTTATATTGGGTTGCTTAAGGGGTAAGAATGAACTATAAAAAATAATAGGTTAACTTGGGCTCAAACCAAATATACCCATAAACTAAATTGTTTGTAGCCCAACCACTTAATCTCTGAGCGGGTTAAGTAAAATTGCACGGGACGGTCTATTTGGGCACCCCATTTTAACCTGTAGCCGCTTTGTCTTTCTGTTTACACCCGTAACTGTGTTTTGTTAAAAGCCATTTGAAAAAACTATTTTCCCTTCTTTATTGAAAGACTACTTTCTCTCCAAGTATACACTAGTCGTTTACTATCTCTGTCTCTCTCTCCCGCTATTCGCGTTTCTGATTTGTTCTTCTCTAAAATCAAACGGTTTTTGTTTTTTTTTTATTTTTCATCTGCTAGTCGTCGGTGTTCCCACATTACGATTTAATCACATGTACATTGCATTATCTTTCTGGGTTTTATTTTACGATTTAATTTCTAGTTTTGGTTTTGATAGTCATATATTTATGATAATATATTTTCTTAGGGTTTAGTATGATATGTGCATTAGTTTTACTTTTACGATTGTGTTTTTAGGTTTTTTGAACGAATGTTTATGTTGTTGATGAAAATTCTATTAATTCTTCTATGATTAGACGTCCAAAGTTTGGAAATTTTTGAGAGTTAAATAGATGATAGTATTAAAGGTGAAGTTTATAATAGTTCAATGATACCTTAGATAGGAGCTGCAATATTTTTTTTTTCATGTTTTGGTATTATTTTTGGATTTGAATTTGTGTTTTATTTTTTTGTAAAAACTACAACATGTTTTTTTTGCTGAATATTTTGTGTTTATAACTGGTGAAGTTCAGCTTTAGGAGCTGAAGTTTTTGTGTTTGTAACCGGTGAAGTTCAACTTTAAGAGCTGAAGTTTTTGTGTTTGTTACTAGTGAACTTCAGCTCTAGAGCTAAACTTTTTATTTTACAACTGTTGAACTTCAGCTCTAGAGCTGAAGTTATTTTTTATAACTGTCAAACTTCAACTCTAGAGCTGAAGTTCTTGTTTTATAACTGTCGAACTTCAGCTCTAGGGCTGATGTTTGTCTTTGTGACTGTCGAACTTCAGAACTTCTAAGGTATTCAAGTTAACTGATCTTTTTGATAATGTCCTGATGTTATTTTGTATCTTTTACTTTTTTTTTAATAGATGACTCCGAAATTACCTAAAGATCCTAATGCAGCTAAAGTAGGCAAAACACCTAAAGCACCTAGACAACCTATAATAACTCCAGGTTCTTATGTCCCTGCTCCTCCACCTATAAGACCAGGGCAACGATATTTTGAGTTTTGAGATTGGTTTAACTGTAAGGGTATTGTAAGAGGAACCATGATTTGAAGAAATTAATTGCAACTTTCTTGACTCCTACACAACGGGATAAGCTTAATAATGGTACATTTAGATACATTATGGCTATGGAGAATTTCCAATGCAACGTGAAATTGGTTCATTATCTGTGTCTTTCTCGAATATTCACCAGCGATCGAGACTCCATTAGTTTCAAGATTTTTGGTCATGATGTTTCTTTCACCCTTGAAGACTTTCACATTATGTGTGGTTTGCGGATCACAATATATAATATTGAAAAACCAATTAATCGAGATAGCAATATTCTGAAGCGGTATTTTGGTAAGTTCAAGGGTATGACTTTGAATGATATTCGAAGTTGTATGACTCGCAATGAAATTTCAAAGAATGATGTAAATCGCGTACATGTATGCGAGAGTGATGATGATGTTGTTAAGCTTATGAAAAATCTTGTTGTAGATTCAATTTTGTTTGGGAAAAATACCGAGTCATGTGTGATGGAGGAGTATGCATCTATTGTTGAAGATGATAAGGTTTGTGCTGAATATCCTTGGGGTAATGTG
Source organism: Nicotiana noctiflora (assembly GCA_032618575.1). Classification (NCBI taxonomy): domain Eukaryota; kingdom Viridiplantae; phylum Streptophyta; class Magnoliopsida; order Solanales; family Solanaceae; genus Nicotiana; species Nicotiana noctiflora. The sequence goes on from JASVEL010010994.1 coordinate 53,242, forward strand.
GCTTATAAGAAGCTCATTTATTCACTAAAAAGCATTGGACAACCAGAACATATTACATACAACTAAGTATAAACTTGGTGGATTTCCATATCTGTTATGTGCTTGGTTATATGAGCACTTCCCAGATGTTCGGGAGAGATATATAAGAGATGATGAGTACCTTGTGTGATGACCTGGCCCGTCATCATGTGAGTTATCACCCTGTTTTCCCTGTTATATTCTTGTTCATGTTTCAATATGTATGTTTGGTGAGTTTGAGTCAATTCGGATTGAGTTTGGTTGGAATTGAAACAAATAGTCTCTTAGAAGAAGAAATAGTTGGGAAAAGTCAACTGGATGTTGACTTATTAGTTAGAGAGCTCGAAATCAAATTCTGATGATTCGGTCAGCTCCGGGAGGTCATTTGTGGCTTAGGAGAGCGAACGGAATCGAATTTGGAGGTCCTGTGTAGTTTTAGGCTTGAATTGGCTAAGTTGGAATTTTGGCGGAATCCGATCGATAGGTGAGATTTTGATCCGGGAGTCGGAATGGAATTCCGACAGTTGTAGTAGCTTTGTTAGGTGATTTTGGACTTTTCGGCAAAAATTTCAGGTCATTCAGACGTCGTTTGGTTGGGTTTCGGATAGAATATGAGTTTTGGAAGAATTTGATAAATTTAGACTTGAATCCGTAATAATTTAATGATTTCAGTGTTGTTAAAAGCGTTTTGACAATTGGAACAAGTTTTAATGATGTTATAAGAGGTGTTGGTACTTTTGGTTGAGGTCCCGGAGGCTTCGGGGTAAATTCGGATGCCCAACGGGTCATTTTTGGAAGATTTTTGCCGTTTTGAACATAAATGTAATGATCCAAAGGTCTATTTTTTAGTTCTAGAGATCCAAATTTGATTTCGAGACTTTGAGAATTTAAATAATAAATTATAGGACTGATCTGGAAATTTTGGTTTAATTTCATCAAGTCGCGATTGAGTTTTTGATGCGAAACGTGAGTTAATTGTTTAACGAGCAAAATTGATGTTGCACTAAGCAAATGAGATCCAAATTCAGTTTTGTTTGAACCACTATATCTGTATCGAAATTACGGATCCATAGGAAAAAGAATCGTCAAATTCCGAGTTCGTATGATTGAGTTATAGAATTTTTAGTGAAATAAAAAGTTACTGCAATTTTCTATGGCAAATCTGGTATTTTCGCTTATGCGATGAACAGTACCCACAGAAGTGGGTGAACAGTGATTTGTCGCTTCGGCGATGAACAGTACCGCAGAAGCTGTGAACAGTAAAATCGCACCTGCGGTGAACAGTAACCGCATATGCGAAAATCGCTGGGCATTTAATTTGGGGCAGTCTGAGATTTTTCTTCATTTTTGGAGTTATGGAGCTCGGATTGAAGCGATTTTTACCATATGGAGTTGTAACAACCCGACTCATCGTTACGAGAGTTATCGCCTCGTTTTCTTCATTTAACACTTCAATAAACTTATTTATATGTGTTCGGAAAGTTAGAAGCAAATTAGAAGGAAATTAGATAGAAATGAGGTTATATGACTCTTATTGAAAAGGATAGTTTGGAGAAGTCAACTGAATGTTGACTGATGAGTTAGATAGCTCGGAATTGAATTCTGATGATTCGACTAGTTTCGGGGGGATCATTTATGACTTAGGAGAGCAATCGGAATTTTTCGAGAAGCGGGCCCGGGGTCGGGTTTTACCAACTTAGTGCATTTATGCATATTTCGTGTAAATTGAATTGGGTTATGTCTCTTTGACCCGTAATTGACATAATTGCTGTGGTTTGACTAGATTCTACACACGAGGCGTCAAATTCAAAAGGAAAAGGCATCGCAGACGAGTCTACGGCCGGCTAGAGGTAGTTTGTGTATATGGTAGCCTGAGGGTTCGAAACCCCGGCTTAGCACATTATGACGCTAGTAGGGCATGGCTCGCACCCCGTGGCAGGTGCGGGATTGATTGTGACTGGGGATTGATACATCAATCCCGAATAAGAATAACATGATATATGTGGTTGAAAAACACAGTGTTTGATATATTTGTGGGTTGTAAGCCATGTTTGGGGCCTTGTGCCGACCTGTAGTATCCCTAGGGGATAGTTATATATGTGCTAGCTATATTTTCTTAATCACCGATCTCAGTCCTGGTTTGGTATCACCGTATTGAATTGCTAAGTCACCTGTTTTGAAAAAATTAAATAAGAATTAAAGTATTTTCATAATTATTGAACTGGAACCTGTAATTAAATAAGTTGAACTGTTGTGTGACTCATATGCATGTTGTGGAATGAGGATGGATCGAGCTGCACGCCGCAGCAGTTGATATGAGGATCGGGCTGCACGCCGCAACATTATTGCGCTTGGGCTGTAGGAGCCCCTCTGGAGTCTGTACACAACCCCAGTGAGTGCCGTTGACGTTAAATGGATCGGGCTACACGCCGTAGTGGCCATGTGCATTGCATTGCATCCTTATCTGTTGAATTATCTGTGATAATTGTATTGTACTGTTGTTGCTAGTTCGTAGGAGGATCGGACTGTAGTTTAGCTTCATTATGTGGTATTATGTGGATTTCCTGCTTTCAGCTATTATTATATACTTTTACTCACTGAGTACTTAGTACTCACCCCTACTCCCTGCATCTTTGTGTGCGGATTCAGGTACACAGGAGGGTTAGACGAGCACTCCAGCTTATATCAGAGTTATTTCGAGTTGCTGAGGTAGCTGCCGGTGGTTGCAAAACCTAGCTTCTCATCTCTTTCCCGTTATTACTTTATGTTCAGAATGAGTATTTTATATAGTATTCTCTATCACTGTTCGGTTTTGTTTAGAGGCTCTAGACTTGTGACTCCGGATCTTTGGGAGTGTTAGTTCGTTTTCGCACTTCTCAGTATTGGTTCGTATTATTATTATTGGAGTTTCTTTGACTCATATATTCTTCTTGAGTTGCCCAGTTGGGACTGATATTTATCTGTGAAAAAAATTGTTGGTCTGGCTGGCCTAGCTTAATTGTTGGGTACCATCACGACCGGATTTGGGTCGTGACAAGTTGGTATCAGAGCCTAGGTTACTAAGACTCGCGAGTCATGAGCCGGTTTAGTAGGCTTTCGCGGATCGGTACGTAGACGTCTGTATCTATCCTCGGGAGGCTACAAAACTTTAGGAAACACTTCACTCTTCTTGGATTGATATCGTGCGGTTTGTGTTATCGTGAAACTAAACTTTTCAATATTCTATTCTCGCGCAGATGGCGAGAACACGTGCTAGCGGACGTGGCGGACGGCCACCATTGGCACCAAGAGGCCGTGGTTGTGGTAGAGGTAAGGCAGCAGTACCAGCACCTGCTGACCCACCAGCTGACCAGACTCAGGGTCAGATTCCAGCACCGGTGGCCCAGGTTCAGGGTCAGGTTCCAGCTGCAGACGCCCCAACAGCTCAGGTTCAGGCACCAGCAGTTTCTATTGAGATACCGGGTCTTCAGGAGACTTTGGCCCAGATTCTATCAGTATGCACTGGCTTAGCTCAGGTGGTTGCAGCGTCTACTGCATCGGCTTCTTCACAGGCAGGGGGAGGGAATCAAACCCCCGTAGCTCGCACACCCGAGACGGTAGTTCAGGGTTTACAGGCTCCTAGGGCAGCTCCAGCTCAGCCAGCTGCACTTGTTGCACCAGCCCCTGCTCATGTGGTTCCAGTTATGCCTGACGATGAGCAGCGTCGTTTGGAGAGGTTTGAGAGGCTACAGCCTCCGGCATTCAGTGGTGCTGAGGGCGAGGACGCCTAGGGTTTTCTTGATAAGTGTCAGTGTATGCTTCTCATTGCGGGTATTCTGGAGTCCAGCGGTGTTGCTTTCACCACCTTTCAGTTCACAGGTCCAGCATTTTGAGAGGCGTAGGCCCGCTGGGGCAGTGCCCCTCACTTGGCAGCAATTCTCCACGGTATTTTTGGAGAAGTATGTGCCTCAGTCCCAGAGAGAGGAGCTGCGTCGTCAGTTTGAGTGGCTGAAGCAGGGGGATATGTTGGTAACTCAGTATGAGTTGAGATTCACGCAGCTAGCCCGTCATGCCATGTGGATGATTCCGACGGACAGAGAGAGGATCAGGAGATTTATAGATGGTCTTATCTATCCCATCCTTATATTGATGATTAGAGAGAGGGCTTCGGCGGTTACCTTTGAGGAGGTGGTTGATGCGGCTCGTCAGATTGAGACAGATCGCAATAGAGAGCGCAAGGAGAGGGAGCTAAGAGGCCTCGCGGTACTGGGAGTTACAGTGGTGCTCCGTCTAGGGGCTAGTCTCAGCATAGCAGGGGTCGTTCTTTCAAGTCTCCTCAGTCAGGACATGCAGAGTCCAGTGGAGCTTCAGCAGATCGTGGTCGTCAGGGTCATCAGGGTCAGCAAGGTCGTCAGCAGAGTCAGCCTGCATTGAGTGCTCTTCCAGCTCATAGCTCTTCTCCTGCTTCTTCTGCTCAGGATTCATCTGCAGCGAGGGGTCCTCAGCAGTCCCTTCCTCCATCTTCAGGCCATTGCTTTGAGTGTGGCGAGTTTGGCCATATCAGGAGAGAGTGTCCTCAGTGGCTTCGTAAGCAGTTTCAGTAGAGGGATCAGTCCTCGTCTTCTACTCCTATTTCTTCAGCACCAGCATAGTCAGCTAGGAGTGGTGGCCAGGTGGCCAGAGGTCTCCCTAGGGGCGAGGATTGTACTGGCGGAGGCCAGGCTCGTTTCTATGCTCTTCCGGATAGGAAGGACGCTAGTGCCTCAGATCCTGTCATTTAAGGTATTATTTCAGTCTGCCACAGGGATGCTTCTTATTTGTTCCCGGATCCACCTATTCCTATGTTTCTCCATATTTTGCACACCATTTGGGTATGACCCGCGGTATTCTTACCTTGCCCGTGCATGTGTCTACCCCGATGGGGGTACTGTTGTTGTGGATCAGGTATATCGATCCTGTCTTATTACTATTGGGGGTCTGGAGACCCGAGTTGACTTGTTACTATTGGGAATGGTGGATTTCGATGTGATTCTAGGCATGGATTGGTTGTCTCCTTACCATGCATTCTGAACTATCATGCCAAGACTGTCACACTGGCTATTCCAGGTAATCCTAGGATCGAGTGGCGTGGCTTGACTGATTATGTATCCGACAGGGTGATTTCTTATATAAAAGCCCAGCGAATGATTGCGAAGGGTTGTTTATCTTATTTGGTCTTCACTAGAGATGTTGGGGCTGAAACACCCAGTCTTGATTCGGTCCCCGTTGTGAGGGATTTCCCGGATGTATTTCCAGCAGACCTGTCGGGCATGCCGCCCAACAGGGATATTGACTTTGGTATTGACATGGTGCCGCACATATAGCCTATTTCTATTCCTCCCTATCGCATGGCACCAGCTGAGTTAAAAGAATTGAAAGAACAACTTCAGGAACTCTTAGATAAGGGGTTCATTCGCCTGAGTGTGTCACCCTGGGGTGCACCGGTGTTATTCGTGAAGAAGAAAGATGGCACATTGAGAATGTGCATTGATTACCGGCAGTTGAACAAGGTAACAATGAAGAATAAGTACCCATTCCTCGTATTGAGGACCTGTTTGATCAGCTCTAGGGAGCTAGTGTGTTCTCTAAGATTGATCTTCGATCGGGCTATCATCAGTTGAAGATTAGGGATTCAGACATTATGAAAATAGCATTCAGAACGAGATATGGGCATTATGAATTTCTGGTGATGTCTTTCGGGCTGACCAATGCCACAGCTGCATTCATGCACTTGATGAATAGTGTATTTCGGCCGTACCTTGATTCTTTCATGATCGTGTTTATTGATGATTCCTGGTGTATTCACGCAGCCAGGAGGAGCATGCACAACACTTGAGGGTAGTATTGTAGAGGTTGAGAGAAGAAAAGCTTTATGCAAAATTCTCTAAATGTGAGTTCTGGCTTGATACTGTGACTTTTCTGGGACATGTAGTGTCCCATAATGGTATTCGGGTTGACCTATAGAAGGTCGAGGCGGTGCAGAATTGGCCTAGACCTTCCTCAGCTACGGAGATTCGGAGTTTCCTCGGCTTGGCAGGCTATTATCGCCGGTTTGTTCGGGGTTTCTCATCTATTGCTTCACCGTTGACTAAGTTGACACAGAAGAATGCTCCATTTGTGTGGTCTGATGAATGTGAGGAGAGCTTTCAGAAGCTCAAGGAGGCTTTGACCACATCTCCGGTACTTGTGTTGCCATCAACTTCAGGGTCTTATATAGTGTATTGTGCTGCTTCTAGAGTTGGGATCGGTTGTGTTAGAGTTATTGCATATGCTTCTCGTCAGCTAAAGCCCCATGAGAAGAACTACCCTATTCACGACTTAGAGTTAGCTGCTATTGTTCATGCCTTGAAGATTTGGAGGCATTACTTGTATGGTGTATCTTGTGATGTATATACATACCACCGCTTCAGCATTTGTTTAAGCAGAAAGATCTCAATTTGAGGCAGCGGAGATGGCTTGAATTGCTCAAAGACTATGATATTACCATTTTGTACCATCCCGGGAAAGCCAATGTAGTGGCCGATGCATTGAGCCTGAAGGCCATTAGTATGGGTAGCTTGGCATACATTCCAGTTGGGGAGAGACCCCCTGCAGTTGATGTTCAGGCGTTAGCTAATCAGATGGTGAGACTGGATATTCTGAGCCCAGTCGGGTTATGGCTTGCGTGGCAGCTCGGTCTTCTTTATACGATTATATTTGAGAGCGCCAGTTTGATGATCCACACTTACTTGTCCTTAAGGACAGAGTTCAGCATGATGATGCCAGAGATGTCACCATTGATAGTGATGGTGTGTTGCGAATGCAGGGCCGGATATGCGTGCCCAATGTTGATGGCCTTTGTGAGTTGATATTAGAGGAGGCCCACGGCTCGCGGTATTCTATTCATCCAGGTGCCGCAAAGATATATCAGGATTTGAGGCACCACTACTAGTGGAGAAAGATGAAGAAAGATATTGTGAATCATATGGCACGGTGCCTAAAGTGTCAGTAGGTTAAATATGAACATCAGAGGCCTGGTGGTGTGTTCTAGCGTATTGATATTCCCGAGTGGAAGTGGGAAAGGATCACTATGGACTTTGTTAGTGGGCTCCCACGGACATCGAGGAAGATTGATTCAGTTTGGGTGGTTCTGGATAGGCTGACCAAGTCATGTCACTTCATTCCAGTGTGTACTACACACTCCTCGGAGCAGTTGGCAGAGATATTCATTCGCGAGATTGTGAGATTGCATTGAGTTCCCATTTCTATTATATCACACATAGGTACCCAGTTCACTTCTCAGTTCTGGAGGACATTTCAGCGAGAGTTGGGTTCACAGGTAGAGCTGAGCACAGCATTTCATCCACAGACGGATGGGCAGTCTGAGCGTACTATTCAGATATTAGAGGACATGTTGCGTGCTTGTGTCATTGATTTTGGTGGTTCATGGGCTGATTACTTGCCTCTTGCGGAGTTTGCTTATAATAATAGCTATTAGTCCAGCATTCAGATGGCACCATATGAAGCTTTATATAGGAGAAGGTGTAGCTCTACAGTCGGTTGGTTTGAGCCCGGCGAGGCTAGATTGTTGGGGACAGAGTTAGTTCAGGATGCCTTAGACAAGGTGAAGGTAATACAGGAGAGACTTCGAACAGCTCAGTCGCGTCAGAAGAGTTATGCGCACCGGAAGGTCCGAGATGTGTCTTATTCAGTAGGTGAGAAGGTGTTGCTGAAGGTTTCGCCTATGAAGGGCGTTATGAGGTTTGGGAAGAAAGGAAAGTTGAGCCCAAGGTTCATTGGACCTTTTGAGGTGCTTAGGAAAGTTGGGGAGGTCGCCTATATGCTTTCTTTGCCACCCAGTTTGTCGAGAGTTCACCCGGTATTCCACGGATCTATGCTCCGGAAGTATGTTGGAGACCCGTCACATGTTTTAGACTTCAGCACGATACAGTTAGATGAGGACTTGACCTATGATGTGGAGCCGGTAGCCATTTTGGGTCGACAGGTTCGTAAGTTGAGATCCAAGGACATAACTTCGGTGAAAGTGCGGTGGAGAGGTCATCCCGTGGAAGAAACAACTTGGGAGATCAAACAGGAGATGCGGAGCAGATATCCACACTTATTTGAGACTCCAGGTATGTTTCTTAACCCGCTCGCAGACGAGCATTTGTTTAAGTTGGGGAGAATGTAATGACCCGACTCGTCATTACAAGAGTTATCGCCCCGTTTTATTCATTTAACACTTCAATATACTTATTTATATGTGTTCGGAAAGTTAGAAGCAAATCGGAAGGAAATTAGATAGAAATGAGGTCATATGCCTCTTATTGAAAAAGATAGTTTGGGGAAGTCAACTGAATGTTGACCGATGAGTTAGATAGCTTGGAATTGAATTCTGATTGTTCGACTAGTTTCGGGGGATCATTTATGACTTAGGAGAGCAATCGGAATCGAATTCGGAGGTCCGGTGTAGTTTTAGGGTTGAATTGGCTAAGGTTGAATTTTGGCAAAATCCGAACGGTAGGTGAGATTTTGATCTGAGGCTCGGAATGAAATTTCGAGAGTTGCAGTAGCTCCGTTAGGTGATTTTGGATTTATGTGCAAAATTTCAGGTCATTCGGAGGTGTTTAGGTCGTGTTTTGGATCGAATGTTAGTTTCAGAACTTTTGAAGAAACTTAGGCTTGAATCTGTGTGGAAATAGTGATTTTGATTTGTACGTTGGTGTTTTTATGTTACGAACAAGTTTGAATGAGGTAGTGTGATGTATTGGTGGCTTTGGTTGAGGTCTCGAGGGTCTCGGGATTCTTTCAGATAGCCAACGGGCGAGTTTTGATCAAAAGGTTTCAGCAGAAAAATTGCAGGCAGCAGTTACTCTATGCGATCGCATAGATAGGATTGCGATTGCATAGAAGAGTCTGAAGGGGCGAGGAGTTAACGATATGCGATCGCGTGAAGGGCATTGCGATCGCATAGGTTCCGAAATTTGAGCAGTGCGATCACGTAGGCTAGAGTGCGACCGCGAAGGGTAAAAACGCGAAGCTATTCGATCGCATGGCTAGGCCTGCGATCGCAGAGAAGAAAAATGAGTCCTGGAAAAATTTGCTCTATGCGATCGCAATAGTAGGCCTGCGATCGCATAGAAGGGACGTCTGTGCAGAAACAGTTTAATTAAAAACTAGTCGCGACCCTAATCAGTTTTTCACTAATTCCACTTCGTTTAGAGAGGGTTTTGGGTGTTGTGAAGAGAGGAATCAACGGGGTAACATCGGATGTAAGTTTCTTGACTCAAAAACACAATTATATGATAGAATTAACATCAAACTTCATGAATTTGGGTAGAAATTGTGAAGAATTATGGCCTAGGTTTTGAATATGAAAAATTGACTTTTGAAAGGCCATTCGAACTCCGATTTCAATAAATTTTATATGCACGGACTCGTGGCTAGACGAGGAATGCGTTGGTATAAATTTCAGAATTTTTCGAGAAGCGGGCCAGGGGTCGGGTTTTACCAATTTAGTGCATTTATATGTATTTCATGTAAATTGAATTGGGTTATGTCTCTTTGACCCGTAATTGACATAATAGCTTTGGTTTGACTAGATTCTACACACGAGGCATCAAATTTAAAAGGAAAAGGCATCGCGGACGAGTCTATGGCCGGCTAGAGGTGAGTAGTTTGTGTATATGGTAGCCAGAGGGTTCGAAACCCCGGCTTAGCACATAGTGACGCTAGTAGGGCGTGGCTCGCACCCCGTGGTAGGTGCGGGATTGATTGTGACTAATGATTGAGACTTAGTCCATCCCAAATAAGAATAACATGATATATGTGGTTGAAAAACAAAGTGTTTGATATATTTGTGGGTTTTAAGCCATGTTTGGGGACTTGTGCCGACCTATAGTATCGCTAGGGGATAGTTATATATGTGATAGCTCTATTTGCTTAATCACTGATCTCAGTCCTGGTTTGGTATCGCCGTATTGAAATGCTAAGTCACCTGTTTTGAAAAAATTAAATAAGAATTAAAGTATTTTCATAATTATTGAACTGGAACCTGGAATTAAATAAGTTGAACTATTGTGTGACTCATATGCATGTTGTGGACCGAGGATGGATCGGGTTGCACGCCACAGCAGTTGATATGAGGATTGGGCTGCACGCCGTAGCATTATTGTGCTTGGGTTGTAGGAGCCCCTCCGGAGTCTGTACACACCCCCAGTGACCGCCGTCGACGTTAAATGGATCGGGCTACACGCCGAAGCGGTCATGTGCATTTCATTGCATCCTTATCTGTTGAATTATCTGTGATAATTGTATTGTACTATTGTTTCTAGTTTGAAGGAGGATCGGACTGTAGTTTAGCTTCATTATATGGTTTTCTGTGGATTTCTTACTTTCAGCTGCTTGTATATATTTATTACTCATTGAGTACTTAGTACTCACCCCTAGTCCCTGCACCTTTGTGTGAGGATTCAGGTACATAGGAAAGGTAGACGAGCACTCCATCTTTCGTAGAGTCGTTTCGAGTTGCTGAGGTAGCTGCCGACGTTCGCAGAACCTAGCTTCTCATCTCTTTTCAGTTATTACTTTATGATTCAGAATTGAGTATTTCATACAGTATACCCCATTACTATTCGATTTTGTTTAGAGGCTCTAGATTTGTGACTCCAGATCTTTGAGAGTGTTAGTTCATTTTTGCACTTCTCTGTATTGGTTCGTATTAATATTATTATTGGAGTTTCTTTGACTCATATTCTTTTTGAGTTACCCAGTTGGGACTGATATTTATCTGTGAAAAACAATTATTGTTCTGGCTAGCCTAGCTTAATTGTTGGGCGCCATCACGACCGTATTTGGGTCGTGACAAGTGTTCTATATCCAAAAGTGATTATATTTAATGATTTCATGATTATTTTCATCAAGTATTAGTGAATCAAATGGAAGAAATCGGACAAAATTTGTAAACTTTTGAAAAACAAAAATTTAGAATTTGAGGGGACATTTGTGTTCTGATTTTGGAGTTCTTGGTATGTACGGACTCGTAGAGAGACGAGGATTCTGAAAATGTAAATTTCATAATTTTTTGAGATGTGGGCCCAGGGCTCGGGTTTTGCAAATTTTGTGATTTTTAGTATTTTTCGAGTTCTTTTGATTGGGTAATGTCTCATTAGCATATTGTGATATATTTGCCCTGACTTTGGTTAGATTTGACACGCGTGGAGGCCGGTTTAATTGGAAAAGGCATCGCAGGCTAGAGAATTCGCCGGTTCGAGGTGGGTAATACTTGTAAATGATGTCCTGAGGGATAGTAAACCCCGAACTTGCACATCCTAGTGCTGTATTGAGGTGACTTGCACGCCGGATAACGGGCGTGGGGTAGAGCACCATTGGGGATTGTGACTTGGTCCGTCCACGCTTAATAAATAATAACACCTAATTTCTTGAAGTTGAATTGACGCCCTAATAAAGATATTAATTATCATGAATTGGAATGATTATTATGCTTTGGGCTTCGTGCCGATTATCTGAATCCTTCAGGGATTGGTATCACTGTCTTGATAATACTGTGCATATTATTATCTCAATTTAAGGTTTTAAATGGTATTTTGCTACTCAGCATTTTTATAAGGTTATGAAAAACTTGAACAAGGTCTTGATGACATTTTTAGTTGTGAGCTAATATGATACTATTGCCCGAAGGGCTTTCTTGATTATTCGTTAGACTGATTGGGGCCGAGGGCCATATGTGAGGGCATGACGATTTATGTGAGGAGGCTTTCAGTCCTCGAGTGATATGTGAGCATATGTATATACATGCATGGATCGGACTGCACGCCGCAGTAGTATATGGATCGGGCTGCGCGCCGCAGCAGGTATGATATTGATATTGCACTTGGGGTGTAGGAGCCCCTCCGGAGTCTGAACCCCCACAGTGTGCGCGGGCGCCTTTGCATGGATCGGGATGTACGCCACAGCGTCATATCCATTGTATGGCATACATACATTGGTTTACTTGTACTACATGGCATAACATATAGCACTCATACATTATTGGCGCATATGCATTATTTTCCTTATTGACCAGATCCCCTGGTGGAAATTGTTAAGGAGTGCTGAGCCCAAGAGGCTGATTTGAGTGCAGACCTGCACTGCCTGACGTTGTACCCAGGTATTGGTGTGTTATCATGAAAGAAACAGAAGTTAAAATGAGATTTCTAGTTAATCTACTCACATATGATGGAAAGGAATAAAAATGATTGTGTATTGTAGTTTAAAGACAGTTTTGTATTATATAACATGGGATAGTGCTTTGTGTGGTTTTCGTTTCCTCAGTATTATTTACTTTTATTACCTCTGAGTTGGAAGTACTCACACGCGACTCCCTGCACCTTGTGTGCAGATCCAGGTATATTACAGCAGAGTTGAGACCACATCTGCTCGGAGAGCTTTACTTGGACAGTCGAGGTAGCTGCCAGCGTCCGCAGGACCTGACTCTCCATTTTTTTCTTCATTTTCTTAGTCTAATCTACACTTGCGCACTGTTGTATACACTATCACAGCTTTATATTCTCGTAGAGGCTCATGACTTATGACTCCTGGTTTGGTGGGAGGTTTATACTGGTTTTGGGATGTCTAATCCCGATGTGTTGGATATTATTTCCATTATATTCTCATTATTTATGCTTAAAAAGGGTAAAGTGTGAGTTGATAGCTCTAAGTTATAGTTGATTGGTCAGGCTAGCCTAGCAATGTGCTGGGCGCTATCATGACCGGGTTTTGGGGTCGTGACAAGTTGGTATCAGAGCCTAGGTTACTAGGCCTCATGAGTCGTGAGCCGGTTGGTAGAGTCTCGTGGATCGATACGGGGACGCCCGTGCTTATCCTCGAGAGGCTGCAAACCTTTTAGGAAATACTTCACAATATTGGAATTCTTATCGCGCGTACTTGATTCGGCTTGAGATATAATTCTTGAAATTCCTTCCACATGTCTGTATGCACACTCGAGCGCTTAGTAATATAATTGCCTTGATGTCTTGTGACTCCCCAATTGAGGGGCAAGATATGATCTCTGTGAGTTTATGTTGGGCCAGTCGGGAGGACTTGAGGCCAGATCTTTGTCTATGGCTTGAGCACCAAGGTGCTGATTCTGCGAGCTGGTATTATGAAGATTATAGGACCAGTATTTTCCCAAATTGTGGAAATGGCAGCTTGATAATGGATGAGCTGTTAGGTGTTAGACTCTTATTGTGATTCGTTGTGTAGCCCTAGCTATGGGTGTGGTGAATATGTTCATGTCTCTTAGTGGAAAGGTAAAGTGCATTACATGTGGTAGTATGAGTTCAGACTTAGAAAGATCAAATGTGTTGTGCTATGTGCATTATGATGTCCTGTCAAATTGCCGATGTATTGTTAGAATGGTTTTGGTGATTCTCTAGAAGGTGGATAGGCCAAATTACAAAGAAAACTCTGCCGAAATTTTTGGAAAATTTGAGACTTAGAAAAGATTTTGTCACCTAAGGAATGGGCTTAACTGTTGTGTGTGTATAAATGCAAGAATTGCAGAAGAGTTAAGGTCTCTGATGATTCGAGTCTTTGTCGAGGCTTGTAAATGACTTGAGTTTAATCTCACTATAACATTGTGGCATCATTTGAGTAAGAATGCTATGAATGGCTAAAAGTGCTTTGATGTATGGCTCCGAGCTAAGTTGGGGAGGTTGTTATTGAATAACTGATTGCACTGTTGTGTGCTATGTTGGTTCTATCTTTAAGTATGTTGGGAAAATTCTGACAAAGGTTATGCTGCTTCGTAGATGTGAAGAAATACTAGGATGTTTTGAACAACAGCTGAATAAGGGTGCATGACGCCCGAGAATGGTTTTGAGGTGTTCAAATTTTTGCTTGTGACAGTCAGGTGTCTTAAGATTGTGTATGTGGCTAAAGATGGCGGTTTTGTTAGAAGGGATCAAGACCTATGTTACATTATGTGAATTATGGGATTCTATGTATCCGTATTGGAAGGTAATGATAATGAATTCAAATCGCAGGAAGTTCTCCAAAACAAAGTATGGTAGAATGTGGTACTTCTGGGAAACATTTGAGAGAGTATTCAGTGGCCTGTGAGGCTTAGACTGTGTGGTCTTGTGTACGAGTCTAGTGTGGTAACATGAGTTGTGGTATTGTGGTGCTACAGTAAAGGCTAATATTAAATTAAAGATGAATCAGAAAGGAATTGGGTAAATGGAATAACTTGTTAATAAACTAAAACGGTATGATAAGGATATGATTAATTCTTGGTATGTGTTCGAAGTAATGAGACTTGTAGATATGGTGCAACAAAGCTCTTGAGTGCTGGTAGTTGCGTAGCTCGATGTGGGTAAAAGGACTCAGTCCTGGAAGTTAAACTTATGCAACGAATTGGAAGAAAGAGTTTGTGATGTGTTTTATCATGGTTTGAAAATGAGTATATTTTCTGTCGGTATGCGAAGCATGGAATGTGTAATGATTTTTCTTCCATATGGGAAGTCATTAAAATTCTCAAGCAGCATGGGCAACTGCAGATAATTTGAGAATCAATCTTACTGGTGATTAAGGAAAATGGTACTGCTATTCTAGTGATTTGGAAGAGTATATGGTCAAAAGGGCAAGGTAATGTAAACTGATAATATCTAGTGGTATTGTGGTATCCTCTTGTTGGATTGACGGTGATGATTGAGTTGTTGATGGCATAGGGAAATTTTTGAATGGCTGTCGTGGTATGAATGGATGCTTGATGTGTGTTATGTATTCGTACGGTGGAGTGTGGAATTAGGCATAGTGATTCATGTGTTATATATGTGTTGGAGACTACAAGTTCTCGTAATCCGCCTACACAGTGGTGGTATATCGTGTGTATCGGCACCGTTTACCGGTTATTGGAAATTGGAAGCACTAGTGGCTCTCTCGTTACTTGATATGATGAATTTGAATAATGATATATGATTGCAGACTGGTTGTCATAAGTCAGGTTGTCTAGACTGTGTGATATGGACTATGTCGGAAAAATGTCACAAACTGCGTGGCAGAGAGCATCAGATCATGCTCCAGCAGGGTAGATGTACCCTAGGGCCAGCGGACGGCTGGTAGGTATTGCTTTGTCAGTTGGGCCTTCATGGCGGATGTCAGTGTAGAGGTATCTACCATTGATTCAGTTCTGGTATTGAGGAACTTTGTCGAAAGCGTTTCATGTGGCCGAGCTTGAGGCTATATATGTTTGTTGTAATGCGCAACTTAACCCGATGTGCGTTCCTTTTTGCTAGATTTATGCGTGGATCGGGTGGCACGACGCCACGGGTATGTCATTGGCGCGGGTTGCACGCCGAAACAATGTAATGTGAAAATAGACTTAATTATATGTTACATTGTATATAATACTTCCTGGCTTCTGAGGAAAAGTCCGTATTGGGTATCGCTCGACGAATAACACATCGGTTGTGTCCTTTCAAGATTTGATAGCATATATTAATTGTTTCACTGTGGGTGAGATTGATTGTTTGGGTTCAGACCTAGGTCTATGCCTGGCTAACCGTTCTGAGCATGGTGACTTGAGGTGCTTCGTGAGTAATAGTGGTTGGATAGAATCATGAGTCGTGGCAAGGCCAAGTGATGTTATCACCTTTCGAGAAGGAGTCATATACTCTATTCCTATGATGTGAGATGGGATCTCAGTTCTGTGTTATGATGGTACAGAGAAATTGAATTACAGCTCTGTTGTTGGAGTCAGTTGTCATGATTTGAGTATATTCAGACGTTTCTTATTGGAGCCTGTGTTGTGCTCGTCGCGGCTTAGGCCGGTGTTGAGGTGTCATATCACCAGTGTGGTGTGTTATAACCGAAATGATCATTTGAGTCATTAATGAGTGCGAGCATATATGATTCCAATTGGTTAGAAAGGTAATATCGAGATTTGGCTCCGAAATCTGTTGTAGTATCAGTTAAAAGGGAAATGGATTCGTGAATGGTTGACCTGAGAGATGGGTTCGATATATCGCGTGTTCGGTTGCCGTGGGTATGATATGAAGGTGTTGGAATAAAACTCTATCTGAGAAAGGTTTTTCTGCTAGTATTTGGTTATTGTGGCCAATTGTTGTGATTAGAGACCATTGTCTCGAGTGATTAGGGTTGTTTGATACATCATATGATCTCACCCGGAGTGGCGAGTATGGGTCATTACGGTTGGTTCGGGTGTACTATGAGTATATATGTGGGATTCGGATTTGGTATATAATTTCGAAAAGTGCAATGTGGTTTATGGTTCAGATAGACTGTGGAAATTCAGCTATACTGTGTTATCGGACTTATGATAGATAGAGTGAAGTGGTATCACCCCGAGTATATGCTTGGTGAGGTCATTCAGCTATTGGGTTACTTCTAGTAAACCTCTTGGTCCGCTTAAGGACGAGCGTTTGCTTAAGTTGGGGAGAATGTGATGACCCGACCCGTCATCATGTGAGTTATCACCCCGTTTTCCCCGTTATATGCTTCTTCATATTTCAATATGTATGTTTGGTGAGTTTGAGTCAAGTCAGATTGAGTTTGGTTGTAATTGAGACAAATAGTCTTTTAGAAGAAGGAATAGTTGGGAAAAGTCAACCGGATGTTGACTTGTGAGTTAGAGAGCTCGAAATCGAATTCTGATGAATCGGTCAGCCCCGGGAGGTCATTTGTGGCTTAGGAGAGAGAACAAAATTGAATTTGGAAGTCCGGTGTAGTTTTAGGCTTGAATTGGCGAAGTTGGAATTTTGGTGAAATCCGATCGATAGGTGAGATTTTGATCCGGGAGTCAGAATGGAATTCCGACAGTTGTAGTAGCTTTGTTACGTGATTTTGGACTTGTCCGGAAAAATTACAGGTCATTCAGACGTCGTTTGGTTGGGTTTTGGATTGAATATGTGTTTTGGAAGAATTTGATAAATTTAGACTTGATTCCGTGATAATTTAATGATTTTAGTGTTGTTGAATGCGTTTTGACAATTGGAACAAGTTTGAATGATGTTATAAGAGGTGTTGGTACTTTTGGTTGAGGTCCCGGAGGCTTCGGGGTAAATTCGAATGCCCAACGGGTCATTTTTGGAAGCTTTTTGCCGTTTTGAGCATAAATGTAATGATCCAAAGGTCAATTTTATAGTTCTAAAGATCCAAATTTGATTTCGAGACTTTGAGAATTTAAATAATGAATTATAGGACTGATCTAAAAATTTTGGTTTAATTTCATCAAGTCGCGATTGGGTTTTTGACGCGAAATGTGACTTAATTGTTTAACGAGCGAAATTGATGTTGTACTAAGCAAATGAGATCCAAATTCAGTTTTGTAATCCATATCGAAATTACAGAGCCATAGGAAAAAGAATCGTCGAATTCCGAGTTCGTATGATTGAGTTATAGAATTTTTAGTGAAATAAAAAGCTGCTGCAATTTTCTAAGGCAAATCTGGTATTTTCGCTTCTGCGATGAACAGTACCCGCAGAAGTGGGTGAACAGTGATTTGTCGCTTCTGCGATGAAAATTTCTGTAGAAGCGGTGAACAGTAAAGTCGCATCTGCGGTGAACAGTAACCGCAAATGCGAAAATCGCTGGACATTTAATTTGGGACAGTCCGAGAGTCTTCTTCATTTTTGGAGCTATGGCGCTCGGATTGAACCGATTTTCACCATATGGATAGGGGTAAGTGTTCTATATCCAAAAGTGATTATATTTAATGATTCCATGATTATTTTCATCAAGTATTAGTGAATCAAATGGAAGAAATCGGAGAAAATTTGTAAACTTTTCAAACACGAAAATTTAGGATTTGAAGGGTCATTTGTGTTCCGATTTGGGAGTTCTTTATATGTACGGACTCGTGGACAGACAAGGATTCTGAAAATATAAATTTTGTAATTTTTTGAGATGTGGGCCCGGGGCTCGGGTTTTGCAAATTTTGTGATTTTTAGTATTTTTTGAGTTCTTTCGATTGGGTTATGTCCCATTAGCATATTGTGATATATTTGCCCTGACTTTAGTTAGATTTAACGCGCGTGGAGGCCGGTTTAAGGGGCAAAGGCATCGCGGGCTAGAGAATTCGCCTGTTCGAGGTGGGTAATATTTGTAAATGATGTCCTGAGGGTTAGTAAACCCCGGACTTGCACATCTTAGTGCTATATTAAGGTGGCTTGCATGCCCGATAACGGGCGTGGGGTAGAGCACCATTGGGGATTGTGACTTGGTCCGTCCCGCTAAATAAATAAACCTAATTGCTTGAAATTGAATTGACGCCCTAATAAAGATATTAATTATCATGAATTGGACTGATGATCATGCTTTGGGGTTCGTGCCGATTATCTGAATCCTTGAGGGATTGGTATCACCCTCTTGATAACACTCTGAATATTTTTATCTCAATTTAAGGTTTTAAATGGTAATTTGCTACTCAGCATTTTTATAAGGTTATGAAAAACTCGAACAAGGTCTTGATGAAATTTTTAGGTGTGAGCTAATATGATACTGTTGCCCGAGGGACTTTCTTGATTATTCGTTAGATTGATTGGGGTCGAGGGCCATATGTGAGAGCAAGACGATTTATGTGAGGAGGCTTTCAGGCCTCGAGTGATATGTGAGCATATGCATATACATGCATGGATCGGACTGCATGTTGCAGTAGTATATGGATCGGGCTGCACGCCGCAGCAAGTGTGATATTGATATTGCGTTTGGGCTGTAGGAGCCCCTCCGGAGTCTGAACCCCCACAATGAGCACGGGCGCCTTTGCATGGATCGGGATGTATGCCACAGCGTCATATGCATTGCATGGCATACATACATTGGTGGTTTACTTGTACTATGTGGCATAACATATAGCACTCATACATTATTGGCACACATGCATTATTTGCCTTATTGACCAGATCCCCTGGTGGAAATTGTTAAGGAGTGCTGAGCCCAAGAGGCTGATTTGAGTGCAGACTTGCACTACTTGAGGTTGTACCCAGGTATTGGTATGTTATCATGAAATAAAGAGAAGTCAAAATGAGATTTCTAATTAATCTACTCACATATGATGGAAAGGAATAAAAATGATTGTGTATTGTAGTTTAAAGACAGTTCTGTATTATATAACATGGGATAGTGCTTTGTGTGGTTTTGTTTTCCTCAGTATTATTTACTTTTATTACCGCTGAGTTGGAAGTACTCATACCCGACTCCCTGCACCTTGTGTGCAGATCCAGGTACATTACAGCAGAGTTGAGACCACATCTGCTCGGAGAGCTTTACTTGGACAGTCGAGGTAGTTGCCAGCGTCTGCAGGACCTGACTCTCCAGTTTTTTTCTTCATTTTCTTAGTATAATCTACACTTGTGCACAGTTGTATACACTATCACAGCTTTTTATTCTCGTAGAGGCTCATGACTTATGGCTCCTGGTTCAGTGGGAGGTTTATACTGGTTTTGGGATGTCTAATCCCGATGTGTTGGATATTATTTCCATTATATTCTCATTATTTATGCTTAAAAAGGGTAAAGTGTGAGTTGATAGCTCTGAGTTATAGTTGATTGGTCAGGCTGGCCTAGCAATGTACTGGGCGCCATCACGACCAAGTTTTGGGGTCATGACACCTTGATACCCCTTGGGTTCCTGGGATGTTACGTTATGTATGTGTGGGAGAGCCTAAATTTCCTGAACTTTATCATATGTTTAATACTAATGAAATAAGTTACTTTTTTTTGTCTTTTGTGTTAATATGTTGATGTATTAGTTTTTTTCTCCTCATAATATACCTTTTTTTATTAAACAGAGATATGACTTTAGGGTATTTGATATAATTCCTACAGAAGAGGAATTGAATTCAATGCCTTTAATTTGTTCAAAGGTAGTTAATGAAGTTCCTTCAACTAGTAAATCACCACGTACTCTTAGTCGATCAAAAGAAGCGAATCGAAGTCGGAGTCGATCAAAAGAACCAAATCGAACTCCTTTAATTGGCAAATCATCTCGTACGCAGAGTCGTTCTACCTGTTCTACATCTGACTTTGATGGAAATGAATTACTTGAGACAATATGTTATGTAAGTTTTGATCTGAAGTTTTTTGGTTTTGTTTTTATAAAGTACGACATGTTTTTGAGATGAAAGTTTCTTCTATATCTGAATTTTTGCTGTGTATCTATTCTAGAGGTTAATGATGGAGGTTCAAAGGCATGCAGAAAAAGAAAAAAGCACGATCGTGAACGAAGTTTTCGATACGTATAAAAAGGATGAGCGATCTGCTATTGTTAATGCTGTTTTTGTAAAAGTGAATGTAAGCTAATTTACAGAGAAGTCCTTTTATTTCTACTGATGTTATTCAGATTAATGATTGTTAGTAATTTTTTTTTCTAGGAATATTTCGACGAAAAGTTTGAACAATTGTTTAAGATTGTCACCAAATCAAATGAAATGGACGATGACAATTTTGATTTCAGTAACCATCAAGAATATGAAAGGGTGAACGACTGCTACGAACATCCATCGGATATTAATGATGTTGATGATGCATCAGATAAAGTCGCATATGTAAATGCTACACGTAAGGAAGCAGCTTTTGAAGGCGATCAATATGTTCATGAACATTTTGAATTGAAAAATCAAGCAATTGAGAATGTTGAAAGCAAGCAAAGCAGATAATCAAGTTAAAGAATATGCTGCTCATGATCCATCGAGTAAAGTCGCAGATGATAATGATACACGTAAGGAAGTGGCTGGTGAATACAATGAACAAGTTCAACAACAAGGTGCAGCTGATCAAGTTGTTGGTATTGAAAAATATGCACCGAGTTGTTCTTTGGAAAGCAATATGGGACAGGGCAATTTGTTTGATAGAGCAATAGCTATTTGCAAGGAAATTTTAGGTGGTGATATGTAGGAAATTGTTACAACAGGTATAAAGTGTGAACTTTATAATAGTTCATAAAAATATATAACAAAAAAAACACAAAACATGAAACAAAACTTCAATTGAAGATTTTGTTTTGTAACTGTCGAACTTCAGCTCTAGAGCCGAAGTTTTTGTTTATTTAACTATTGAACTTCAGCTCTAAAACTGAAGTTTTTGTTTTGTAACTGTCGAACTTCAGCTTTAGAGCTGAAGTTTTTGTTTTGTAACTGTCGAACTTCAGCTCTAGAGCTGAAGTTTTTATTTTTGTCACTGTCAAACTTCAGCCTTCTAGAGAATGAAGTTTTAACTGATCTTTTTGAAAATGTCGTGTAGTGAAATTTTCACTACTGGTATAAATTTTTACTATGTTATATATATAGAAAAGTAGTTGATCTATTGCCTCTCTTTATGAATATGCAGCGGAAATTCAAACTAATTGTGGTTCAATTGACACAACTCAAAAAATCTCTGATGATACTGAATCAAATAAAGCTAGGGTTGAAAGAAACCTTCCATAGAATACTCTAATGCTCCTCGATGTTGGTGCACAATTGAATCAAGATGGAAATGTTGATATCGAGAAAGGCATGCAGCCTAGGGAAACCACATCGGAAGACAAACGACAAGGTATTCTATAGATCATAAATTTATTATCATTGATTGAAGTATATTTTTTACAGTTTAAAATTTTACATATTTCATTTTC
Source organism: Nicotiana noctiflora (assembly GCA_032618575.1). Taxonomy (NCBI): domain Eukaryota; kingdom Viridiplantae; phylum Streptophyta; class Magnoliopsida; order Solanales; family Solanaceae; genus Nicotiana; species Nicotiana noctiflora. Next base: position 74,887 of record JASVEL010010994.1, read on the forward strand.
TTTGTTATGTTTTTGAATAATATTTCAGAAAGACTCGATGCAGCTCAAAAAGAATTTGGTGAGATTTTGCAACAATATCGTAAAGGAGAAATACATTTATTCACGCTTGTTGGCTCACAGACAGGTGTGAAGTGTTTGGTATTATTTTATAAAAAAATTATCAGTATTATTTAGCCTTTTAGCATGAAGATGCAAGCATATCTTAAGGTAAAGGAAATGGATCTATTGGAACACAAACATCATCTGTGTCTCAACACTTAGACCAGGTAGTTATTTCTGTTATTCGATTACAAGCTATTTTTTTGCCTAATGTGTGTTTTGTATCAGTTTTATTTATGTTTATATTTTGTTTGCTTTTGCAGATCTCATCTGATGCATTGCAACTTCTTCTAAATCCTAAGAGAAGGAAGATTTCCAGTTCCTATGTGTGACACCAGTGATATTCCTAACTTCAATTTATGTTCATTTATACTTGGTAGTACACAAGGGACTGATTCAAAAAGTAATTCTGTTGTTGTTATTGTTTATGAAGAGATATATGAATGTCGTGAACAACAGGGAGTTGGTTAAGCATCTGCCACGGTGGATGTTGTTTCTCCCCCTGCTGCTAAATAGCAGCATCTAGTTGTGACGGAACAGCAGGAAGAGCAAGCAAAAGGAAAAGCAAATAAAAAAGGAAAAGGATTCATATGGAGAGTATTTGGTTGAGATCACCTTACGTAGTTCATAAACAAGAGAAAATGAGGCAATATTGGAAAGTAAGAAATAATATACGAAGGTGTCCCTTCCATTATGTAAATCAAGATGGTGGATTGATGCAAAGATTACAGAGTGATTGAAGATAGATGTCAGTGAATAAGATTCCAATCAATTCAGATTAGCTGGACATGATATTCCAAAATAATTCTATACCGAGCTTATGAATCCTAACTATGATCTTGCGGATGAAGTAAGTTATTAAATTTGATTTTTGAATTTTTTTTCAACTATATTTCCCAAAACTTTAGCTTATTTTTTATAGTAAAGTTTTTGTACTATAATTTGAAAATCTTCAGCTTTATCCATAGCAAAATGCTGAAGTTTTTTTAGGTTATTTGCTAAAACTTCATCCTAACCGTGCTGAAGTTTTGACATGAATTCTCTAGTTTTGTTCAAAACTTTTAAATCAAACATGCTGAATTTTTTTAGATTATTGTCTAACACTTCAAACTGAATATGCTTTAGTTTTTGTCATGCTGTTTGTAGTATTTTTTACATGTTATCATTCGTGATTGTTTATTTGAAGTATATGGATGTGGGCATATATTACTTGCGCAAAAAATATTGCTATCACCTTCCAGCTTATCCAAAATCAAGGTGTGCAGTAACAAATTAAATTTTTTACTAGTGTATGACTAAGCTGGCTGGTAATCATCCTTCAAAAGAACAGATGGAGAAAATTAGAAAAAGGAAGCAAAAGATAATGGAGGATAAAAAAAATAGCAAATCAAAGAGAAAGAGGATATCCAAACAACAGGATCAAGAAGAAGAATAAGAAGCGGTTATTCGGACACTTACGAACTTTAGTTGGTTTGAGGAAGAATCAAAATAAAAAGGTGGCCAACTATGTAAAGGTCTCGACCTTTCTTGTGGTATCTCATGGGCATCTGCCAAAAAAGTATTCTTTCTATTTCGACTTAAGACAAGGACGAGCTAGAGATTTAACCACTACTTTTTTGGAATTCGAGACTTTAAAGATAAAATTATATATGTGTATGATTCCATGGGCAGTGTAACATATAAGCGTGTAGTTGAACATGTCAGACATTATGTCCAGTTGATCCCATACTGTCACAAATGCTTGAAATTTGAGCAACACAATAAATATTATAGGACTAGTCCTGTAGAAACATTTGACATTAAGTGGATGACCTCACCGTAGCAGACTAACAACTACGTGTTTCATATATGTTTTACCATGCATGTTATGTTTATTATTTTTTGCCCTTTTGTTAACTATTTTTCTTGTTCTTTTTATAGTGTTGATTGTGATGTATTTGCTATTAATTTAATTGATATGCGGTTGAATAAAGAAGATGGCTTCAATTTCAATCAAAGACAGTCATTGACCTTCAGGATAGACTTGGTTGTCAATCTTTGGGCTCATGGAAAGTGAAAAAAAGATAGCGGCTATGAAACTACTGAAGAACAACAAGGACTTGATTATGGAGATTTTGAAGAGATTGTGTGTGAATTTTTTTATTAGAGGAATGGTTTCACATAATATATTTTTTGAATATACATTAAGTATTTTTATATTTCACTTTTGTTCATACAAATACGCTTGTGTCTTTTATCATGAATTTTAAGTATAATTTTCATGAAAAGACTTAAGCACAAAGTAAATGACTTCTGCTTTTTAAGCTGAAATTTGTGTCTTAAAAGTCAAAACAAACTTCAGCTTATCAAGAGTTGAAGTTTTTAGAAATACACTAAAAATTTTAAGCACATTGGGCTGATGTTTTTTGAAAAAGCTTTACGACAAAAACTATTGAATCCAACACAAAAACTTCAGCTTATCAAGAGCTGAAATTTTTAATAATACACTAAAAAACTTCAGCACATTGGGCTAAAGTTTTTTGAAAAAGTTTTACGACCAAATTATTGAATACAACACACAAACTTTAGCTTATCAGGAGCTGAAGTTTTTAGAAATACACCAAAAAACTTCAGCACATTGGGTTGAAAGTTTTTTTGAAAAAGCTTTACGATCAAAACTATTGAATCTAACACAAAAACTACAGCTCAAGAGCTGAAGTTTTTAGAAATACACGAAAAAACTTCAGCATATTGAGCTGAAGTTTTAAAAAAAAAGCTTTACGACAAAAACTTCAACATAAGTATTATTTTAACATGCACTTATCTTTTTTGCATTTTCTAGTTACTTTTTGTCATTTATCACCTACTTTTTGTGGCCTTATTGTTTTACCATCTTTTTTTATAGAATTTACCTCTTACTTGTTTTGCCAACTACTTATCTTGTTTGTCACGACCCCAAATCCGGTCGTGATGGCGCCCAGCACATTGTTAAGCCAGCCTGACCAATCAATAACAATAACGGAGCTAGGAGCTCTCTTTAGCCCATTTAAGCATATTAAATCACGAAGCAATAGCGATACAAATAACGAAAACGGGAAAACCAAGTCCCATAATACATCAACTCCCATAGACCGAAGGGTCAAGAGTTATGAGCCTCTACTGAACATGAGTGTATAAAGGTTTACAAGAATACCAAGTGCGGAAAGGAATGTCAATACAAAATCAAAAGACGATAAGAAGGAATATCGGGTCCTGCGGACTCTGCAGCTACCTCGAATATCCACAAATGTCGCCTCGCACAGCCACTGGATCACTGCTGAGAGGTACCTGGATCTGCACACAAGGTGCAGGGAGTAAAATGAGTACTGCCAGACTCAGTGGTAATAAACAAGGGTAAGACAGCGCAGATAAGAAATCCGCAATAAAGCACTATGTAAAGCTGTGATCAAATACCCTGTTACAAAATCAATATCAACTGTACCTATACCAATAAGTACCAGCAAAATAGTATATCAGCTAGCAGATGTAGCTAAATGCAATGCAATGCATGATATGACCGCTACGGCGTGTAGCCCGATCCAATTTGGGTACCCGTGCTCACCGTGGGGGTTCAGACTCCGGAGGGGCTCCTTCAGCCCAAGCACAATATCACTGCGGCGTGCAGTCCGATCCAACATATATACTGCCGCGGCGCGCAGCCCGATCCACTACTAGTCAGCTAATATGCAATCACAGCCTCGCAGGCTCAAAAGTAGTTTGAAACATCTTTTATCATTTTTCAGTTGAAAACAGAAATATCAAGTTCCAGAGATTTGGAAATAACATGATAACAGAAATAGCTGCGGACTAGTAGTAAACTAGCATGTCAATATGATAAGACAATGATAACGATCCTCGCGGGATCCAATAACCGGCTCATGGCCCACAAGTATACTCAACCGCCCAAGAAGGGGGTTCCTCGGCTCAAGAGTGGCCATTATCACAATATATAATATGCAACCATCCGAGAAGGAGGTTCGACGGCTCAAGAATAGCCTAATATCATAATACAGTATCAACAAGTCGGACTAAGTCATAGTCCCCAATCACAATCGACCCCGTACTCACAAGAGAGTACGTGTCTCGCCGCTATACAGCATCACAAAGTGGTATACCGGGGTTTCGAACCCGCTAGTCATCACCCACATCTATTACTCACCTCAATACGGCGCGACGACTACTCCGCAATGCCCTTGCCACGAGAATCAAGCTCCGCACGCGTGGAATCTGATCAAATACCTAGGGCTAAATCCTCCATAAATTACCCCAAATTCCTCCATTTTCATGATATAATCGCATAATATTACCAATATTAATCATAGTTTAAGTCCATAGTTGATTACCCTCATCTCAATACGAGTCTAAGCATATCAATTTTACCAAATTCGGACTCCATTTGCCCATTCAAAACCTTGATTTTCTAAAGTTCAAGCCTAGGGCTAAATCCTCCATAAATTACCCCAAATTCCTCCATTTTCATGATATAATCGCATAATATTACCAATATTAATCATAGTTTAAGTCCATAGTTGATTACCTGGTGATTTCCCTTGAGTTTCTCTTCAAAATCGCCCAAATCGCCTCTAAAGCCGAGACCCAAATGTGTGAAATGTTTCTGAAATTTTTCTAACTTCTGATACACTTAACTCATAGCGATTTTCGCTTCTGCAGATAAAATTCCGCTCCTACGAGTCCGTATCCGCGACCAGAAGGGTCGCTTCAGCGGTTCCAGGCCTAGCTGGCCAATTCCGCTTCTGCGAGAAAAGGACCGCTTATGCGCGTCCGCTTCCGCGATTGAACCTCCGCTTCTGCGAAAACACCCGCTTCTGCGCACCAGAGTCCGCTCCTGCGGACTCGCCCAGGCGGTCACTAACCCGCTTCTGCGGACTTCCCCCTTTTTCATCAAGTCCGCTTCTGCGGTCACCCACTCGCACCAGCGACGCCACTTCAGCGGAAAGGATTCCGCTTCTGCGATGCCAAGCGCTCCTGCGCTCCTCAATCCGCTCCTGCGGACTCGCCTCCGCGCCCACATTTCCGCAGGGGCGAAAATGACAGAACCAGAACTCTTCAGCCTGCAATTTCCATGATTTTCTTCCGTTTAACCATCCGAAAACACCCCGAGGCCCCCGGGACCCCATACAAACACACCAACACCTCCTAATACCTTATTCAAACTTGCTCAAATCCTCAAAACACGTCTAACAACATCAAAACCCATAATTCGTATCGAATTCAAGCCTAAATTCCTTAAAACATTCCGATTTACACAATCAATCAAAAACCCGACCAAACGACGTCCGAATGACCTGAAATTTTGCAGGCACATCCAAAATCACCTAACGGAGCTACTGCAACTGTCGGAATTCCATTCCGACCCCGGATCAAAATCTCACCTACCGTTCGGATTTCGCCAAAATTCAACCTTAGCCAATTCAAGCCTATTTCTACACCGGGCCTCCAAATTCAATTCCGATCGCTCCCCTAAGTCACAAATCACCTCCCGGAACTAACCGAATCATCGAATCCGATTCCGAGTCCTCTAACCAAATAGTCAACTCCGGGTTGACTTTCCTTATTCAAGTTTCCTTCAAGAAGGCTATATGCCTCATTTTCAATCCAATTCACTCCTAACTCACCCGATAGACTCTAACACTGATATAAAATCATAAAACATGTATTTACAACATAACGGGGTGGTAATTCCCGTGACGACGGGCCGGGTCGTCACATTCTCCCCTCTTAAGCAAACGCTCGTCCTCGAGCGGGTCAAGAAACATACCTGAAGTCTCAAACAAGTGAGGATATCTGCTCCGCATCTCCCGCTCGATCTCCCAAGTGGCCTCCTCCATGGGTCGACCTCTCCACTGAACCTTAACTTATGCAATCTCCTTAGACCTCAATTTTCTCAACCGACGTCCCAAAATGGCAATAGGCTCCACATCATAGGATAGATCACCATCAAGCTGAATGGTACTGAAGTCTAATACATGAGACGGATCTCCAATGTACTTCCGGAGCATAGACACATGGAATACTGGATGAACGCTGGATAAGCTGAGCGGCAAGGCCAACTCATATGCCACCTCTCCAACTCTCCTAAGTATCTCAAAAGGACCAATGTACCTGGGACTCAACTTTCCTTTCTTCCCAAACCTCATGACACCCTTCATAGGTGAAACCTTCAACAATACTCTGTCACCAACCATGAAAGACAACTCTCGAACTCTACGGTCCGCATAACTCTTCTGACGAGATTGTGCTGTACGAAGCCTCTCCTGGATCAACTTTGCTCTATCCAGAGCATCCTGGACTAACTCAGTCCCTATCAATCTAACCTCACCAGGCTCAAACCATCCCACGGGGGATCTACACCGCCTGCCATACAATGCCTCATACGGGGCCATCTGAATACTCGACTGATAACTGTTGTTGTAGGCAAACTCGGCAAGTGGTAGGAACTCATCCCACGAACCACCAAAATCAATCACACAAGCTCGCAACATATCCTCCAAGATCTGAATAGTGCGCTCACACTGTCCGTCTGTCTGGGGGTGAAATGCTGTACTCAACTCAACCCGTGTACCCATCTCTCGCCGAAATGCTCTCCAAAACTGAGAAGTGAACTGAGTACCCCTGTCGGATATGATAGACACTGGGACTCCATGCAACCGAACAATCTCTCGAATAAAGATCGCCGCCAACCGCTCCGATGAGTAGGTAGTACTAACTGGAATGAAGTGAGCTGACTTGGTCAGTCTATCCACAATCACCCATACAGAATCAAACTTCCTCGCCGTTCGAGGGAGTCCAGTAACAAAGTCCATAGTGACTCTCTCCCATTTCCACTCAGGAATAACAATGCGCTGAAATACACCACCGGGCCTCTGATGCTCGTACTTAACCTGCTGACAGTTGAGGCACCGTGCTACATGTCCGACAATGTCCATTTTCATCTTTCTCCACCAATAGTCTTGTTTCAAATCTTGATACATCTTCGCGGCTCCTGGATGGATAGAATACCGCGAGCTATGGGCCTCCTCCAGAATCAACTCACGAAGGCCATCAACATTGGGCACGCATATCCGGCCCTGCATCCTCAATACGTCGTCACTATCAATGGTGACATCTCTAGCATCATCATGCTGAACTCTATCCCTCAGGACAGCCAAATGTGGATCATCATACCGGCGCTCACGAATACGATCATATAGAGATGACCGAGATACAACACAAGCCAATACCCTGCTGGGCTCCGAAATATCTAACCTCACTAGCCGATTGGCTAGCACCTGAACATCATAAGCAAATGGCCTCTCCTCGGCTGGAATATATGCCAAGCTCCCCATACTGACCGCCTTCCGGCTCAAAGCATCGGCCACCACATTGGCCTTCCCCGGATGATATAATATAGTAATGTCATAATCCTTAAGCAACTCAAGCCATCTCCGCTGTCTCAAATTAAGGTCTTTCTGTTTGAACAAGTGCTGGAGACTACGATGGTCGGTATACACCTCACAAGACACACCGTACAAATAGTGCCTCCAAATCTTCAAGGCATGAACAATGGCGGCTAGCTCCAAATCATGAACAGGATAGTTCTTCTCATGTGGCTTCAACTGCCGAGAAGCATAAGCAATTACCTTACCTTCCCGCATCAACACACAACCTATCCCCACTCTCGAGGCATCACAATAAACGGTATATGAACCTGAAGTTGATGGCAATACCTAAAACTGGAGTTGTGGTCAAAGCTGTCTTGAGCTTCCGAAAGCTCTCCTCGCACTCATCCGACCACACGAATGGTGCACCCTTCTGGGTCAATTTAGTCAATGAAGAAGCAATGGATGAAAATCCTTGAACAAACCGGCGATAATATCCCGCCAAACCAAGAAAACTCCTAATCTCTGTAGCTGAGGTCGGTCTAGGCCAACTTTGCACTGCCTCTATCTTTTTTCGATCAACCTGAATACCATCACGAGACACCACATGTCCCAGAAATGCTACGGACTCGAGCCAAAACTCGCACTTGGAGAATTTAGCATATAGCTTCTCCTCTCTCAATCTCTGCAACACAATACTCAAATGCTGAGCATGCTCCTCCCGACTACGGGAGTAGACTAGAATGTCATCAATGAACACAATCACAAATGAATCCAAATAAGGCCTGAACACACTGTTCATCAGATGCATAAATGCTGCTGGGGCGTTGGTCAACCCAAACGACATCACAAGAAACTCATAATGACCATATCGGGTCCTGAATGCAGCCTTCATAATATCCGAGTCCCTGATCTTCAGCTGATGATAGCCTGAACGAAGATCGATCTTAGAAAACACCCTCGCACCCTGTAACCGATCAAACAAATCATCTATGCGCGGTAGAGGGTACTTGTTCTTCACTGTCACTTTGTTCAATTGCCTATAATCAATACACATTCGCATGGAACCATCTTTCTTTTTAACAAATAATACCGGCGCACCCCACGGAGACACACTAGGGCGGATGAAACCCTTATCCAGAAGCTCTTGAAGTTGCTCTTTCAGTTCTTTCAACTCAGCTGGTGCCATCCGATAAGGAGGAACGGATATGGGCTGAGTGCCCGGCACCAAGTCAATGCCAAAATCAATATCCCTGTCCGGCGGCATGCCCGGCAGGTCTGAGGGGAATACATCTGGGAAGTCCCTCACAACAGGTACAAAATCAATGCTAGGAGACTCAGCTCCCACATCTCTCACAAAATCTAAGTACGATAAACACCCTTTTTCAACCATCTTCTGAGCTTTTAAGAACGAAATAACACGGCTAGGGATGAAATCGGTCGAACCCCGCCACTCGATCTGAGAAATACCAGGAATGGCCAACGTAACTGTCTTAGCATGACAGTCCAATATAGCATGGTACGGAGACAACCAGTCCATACCCAATATAACATCAAAGTCCACCATACCCAACAATAACAAATCTGCCTGGGTCTCCAGTCCCCCAATAGATATAACACAGGATCTATAGACATGATCCACAACAATCGTATCACCCACGGGGGTGGATACATGAACAAGTAAATCAAGACTACCACGAGTCGCACCCAAATGATGTGCAAAATAAGAGGACACGTAAGAATATGTGGACCCTGGATCAAATAGAACAGAGGCATCTCTGTGACAGACAGAAATGATACCTGTAATCACAGCATCGGAGGCAACCGCATCACGCCTGTCAGGAAGTGCATAGAACCGTGCCTGGCCTCCACCAGATCTCTCCTCGCCCCTGGGGCGACCACGAGAAGACTGACCTCCACCTCTACTAGACTGAGATGGTGCTGAAGGTGAGGGCTAGTCCCTCTGCTGAGTCCTGTCCCTACGGAGTCGAGGGCACTGTCTCCTCATGTGGCCAAACTCACCACACTCATAACATGCACCTGGTGCTGGAGACGGGGACTGAAGGGAACCCCTCGCTGCAGAAGAACCCTAGGCTGATGAAGTAGGTGCTGCACCCTGGGCTGGAAGGGCACTAAGTGATGACTGACCCTGCTGAAACCCCTGTCGACCACGACCATGAGAACCTCCGCTCTGCTCTGGGCGGCCTGAATGAGAAGGTCTAGAGGAGCAACCTCTGCTCTGCTGGGAATGCCCTCTAGATGGAGCACCACTGAAACTGCCAGAACCACGAGGCCTCTTGGCCTCCCGCTCCTCTCTCTCCCGGCGACGATCCGCCTCAATGGAGCGTGCCATATCAACAACCTGCTCAAATGATGATGACAAAACTCTCTCTCTGGTCATAAGAATGCGGATAGAGTAGTTGAGGCCATCAATGAACCTCCTGATCCTCTCCCTATCATTAGGGATCATCCATGTGGCATGCCTAGCCAACTGTGTGAATCTGAGCTCATACTGGGTCACAGACATGTCGCCCTGAACCAACCACTCGAACTGGCGACGTAACTCCTCGCGACGAGACTGAGGTACATATTTCTCTAGAAAGAGAGTAGAGAACTGCTGCCATGTGAGAGGTGCTGCTCCTGCAAGCCTACGCCTCTCAAACTCTTCCCACCAATCAAATGCGGGACCAGTGAACTGAAAGGTAGTAAATGAAACTCCGCTGGACTCAAGAATACCAGCCGTCCGCAACATCCTCTGACACTTGTCCAAGAAACCCTGGGCATCCTCGCCCTCAACGCCACTGAAATGGGGTGGCTAAAGTCTACCAAATCTCTCAAGACGACGCTGCTCGTCATCGGGCATAACCTCAACCATATGCTCTGGAGCTGGAGCTGGTGTTGTTGGAGGAATAACCGGTGCAACCACCTGAGCGGGGACCGCCTCTGGCGTCTGAAGTCCCTGAACAACCGGCTCCGGTGTGCGAGCTGCAGGGGTCTGCTGACCACCCCCTGACTGAGATGTCGCTACAGTAGCGGTAGCTGAAACTACCTGAGCCAAACCGGAACACACCGATAATATCTGAGCAAGAGTCTCCTGAAGACCAGGAATAGCAATAGATATAGTCTGGCCCTGAACTGGGGCTGCTGGAGCATCAACCACTGGGGGCTGCTCCTGAACTGGTACAACAGGCGGGTCAGCTGGCACTGCCTCAGCCGCCCTACCTCTAACTCTAGCACGACCGCGCCCACGGCCTCTAACAGGTGGCAATGGAGGTCGTCCACCTCGTCCTGATGCTCGCGTTCTCGCCATCTGCGAGAGAATAGAATATAGAAGTTCAGTTCTCGGAACAACAAGATCGCACGACAGAGTTCAAGAAAAGTGAAGTTTTCCTAAAGGTTCGCAGCCTCCCGAGGATAAGTACAGGCGTCCCCGTACCGATCCACAAGACTCTACTAACCGGCTCAAGACTCATGAGGCCTAGTAAACCTAGGCTCTGGTTTTCATTTGTCACGACCCCAAATCCGGTCGTGATGGCGCCCAGCACATTGCTAAGCCAGCCTGACCAATCAATAACAATAACGGAGCTAGGAGCTCTCTTTAGCCCATTTAAGCATATTAAATCACGAAGCAATAGCGATACAAATAACGAAAACGGGAAACCAAGTCCCATAATACATCAACTCCCATAGACCGAAGGGTCAAGAGTCATGAGCCTCTACCGAACATGAGTGTATAAAGGTTTACAAGATACCAAGTGCGGAAAGAAAAGTCAATTCAAAATCAAGAGACAGTAAGAAGGAATATCGGGTCCTGCGGACTCTGCACCTACCTCGAATATCCACAAATGTCGCCTCGCACAGCTACTGGATCACTGCTGAGAGGTACCTGGATCTGCACACAAGGTGCAGGGAGTAAAATGAGTACTGCCAGACTCAGTGGTAATAAACAAGGGTAAGACAACACAGATAAGAAATCCGCAATAAAGCACTATGTAAAGCTGTAATCAAATACCCTGTCACAGAATCAATATCAACTGTACATGTACCAACAAGTACCAGCAAAACAGTATAATAGCTAGCAGATGTAGCTAAATGCAATGCAATGCATGATATGACCGCTACGACGCGTAGCCCGATCCAATTTGGGTACCCGTGCTCACTGTGGGGGTTCAGACTCCGGAGGGGCTCCTACAGCCCAAGCACAATATCACTGCGGCGTGCAGTCCGATCCAACATATATACTGCCGCGGCGCGCAGCCCGATCCACTACTAGTCAGCTAATATGCAATCACAGCCTCGCAGGCTCAAAAGTAGTTTGAAACATCTTTTATCATTTTTCAGTTGAAAACAGAAATATCAAGTTCCAGAGATTTGGAAATATCATGATAACAGAAATAGCTGCGGACTAGTAGTAAACTAGCATGTCTATATGATAAGACAATGATAACGATCCTCGCGGGATCCAATAACCGGCTCATGGCCCACAAGTATACTCAACCGCCCAAGAAGGGGGTTCCTCGGCTCAAGAGTGGCCATTATCACAATATATAATATGCAACCATCCGAGAAGGAGGTTCGACGGCTCAAGAATAGCCTAATATCATAATACAATATCAACAAGTCGGACTAAGTCATAGTCCCCAATCACAATCGACCCCGCACTCACAAGAGAGTACGTGTCTCGCCGCTATACAGCGTCACAAAGTGGTATACCGGGGTTTCGAACCCGCTAGTCATCACCCACATCTATTACTCACCTCAATACGGCACGACGACTACTCCGCAATGCCCTTGCCAC
>JASVEL010010995.1:0-58785 GCA_032618575.1 Nicotiana noctiflora
CCGCCATGGCAGTTTCCTCCTGCTTCTTGCTTCTGGGCATCCCTCCAGACCCGCCTTGGATGGCTTGGGAAGTTGCCCGAATGGCCGCTTGACTCAAAATTCGCCCTGTTTTCAAGTCGTTTTCTACCATTTCTCCGATCTTGATTGCTTCGGCGAAAGGTTTTCCCATCGCCGACATCATATTTTGAAAGTAGTCTGGCTCTTGAGCTTGGAGAAAAGTCGTGACCATTTCAATTTCGTCCATAGGGGGTTTCACCCTGGATGCTTGCTCTCGCCATTTGATGGCATATTCTCTGAAGCTTTCTAAGGGCTTCTTCTTTAAGTTCGATAAGGAATTCCTGTCCGGCGCAATATCGATGTTGTATTGGAACCTGTTTCACAAAATCTCTGGCCAGATCATCCCGGATGTGCCATCGAGATATGTCTTGATCCATATACCATTCTAATGCTATTCCGACCAAACTTTCTCCGAAGTACGCCATCAACAATTCTTCCCTGTCGCCGGCACCTCGCAATTGATTGCAGTATTTCTTTAGATGAGCAATGGGGTCGCCATGCCCGTCATACTTTTCGAACTTCGGCGTCTTAAAACCCGATGGCAAGTGGACGTGCGGGAACATGCATAGATCGGCGTAAGATACACTTTTCTGTCCACTTAGACCTTGCATGTTCTTCAGGCTTTGTTCCAAACTCCTTATTCTTTTTTCCATCTCATCCTGCTCGGGAGCCTTTGGATTTTGGCTTGGTAGAAACTCATATCGAGGTGGCTGAGGATATATATTGGCTGCAACCTGGGTATGGTCCCGTGTAAGCGGTGGTGCTGGGAATGTAAAGGATGCGGAGTCGAAGAAAGGAGCATGTGCGGTGGGATGCGTTGTGACTGGAACTGGCAACTCAACTGTGGTGTCACCCGAGGATGGGAGGTGGAGGGTGATTCAGAGAGGGTTGTAGCATTAGAATACCCAAACAGGGTAGGCGGGTAATTGATGGGGGAATTGGAAATCCCACTTGATCTGAGAAGGATTTCAGGGAACCCCAGGGATCAGACTCGGGGGCTCTTTCCCATTGTTCCAATCGTCCAACATCTTGAGCATGCGGTAGCACAAAATTCTATTCTCCTCCAAAGCTGCCGACTCAGTAGCCGGGATGGTTGTCAAAGAGCTTTCCTCTGAAATCGGGAATGGTTGCTAAGGGCATTTCTGAAGACATGTTGGCACCTCTTTTTGACCTAGTGAAATAGGGATGAGTACTTTCAGGTTGCCGAACATTTCCTTTGGACCTTGTGAAGTACGAATGTGATGCCAGATTACCACAAAATCAACCACTCTTTACTAAAACCTGGAGTTTGGCAAGCAAACGGTTAGTCTGAAACAACATAACAGATAAGTAATCTCACGTTGGGTGTGATGCACTTATACAGATGATGGTGTTGCTATATGTATTCGATTACGATGCGTCATTCCGGTTTGTATTTTCCTTTGCTTTCATCCTTTATCAATCTTCTTTACTTTTCCCCCTTTTTTTTTAGTGATGGTCGAATCTTATGTGGATTGCCTACGTATCATGTCCCCGCATGAATCAGACCGGGCGTAGTTCGGAAACAATAGACATAAGATATGAATGAAATGTTCATGAATTTTATTTCAACAAACTTCAAACTTGAAACACTTGCAAAAAGACAACAATTGAGGAAAACTTTTAAAAATGGACAAACAGACTCTAAAATAACAGACTCTTCTAAGCATGTTCCAACACCTCGAATCTTTGCGCCCGGGGGGGCGTTGTTTGGCCTTGCTGCAGTTCTTGGTGTAAGATCTTTCTGTATACTCCCCAATTCTACCATGACTTGGTGGACACATTCCATGATTGAAGAGAAGAGGGCAGGCCGAGGTACTCGTTCGCAAGTCAAACACTTCATAGTGATGTAGTGCCCGATTTCATTGATCCTGGTCCTGATCATGTCTTTTTCTCTGAGCAGCTGCCCTATGTGTCGGTTCTTTGCCCCTAATACTTGAGCGTTGCCGGAGACATGGTCCAAGAGCCTATCTATTTGTCTTTCCATCCGTGCCATCAAGTTGTGGCAACGGTCTCTATCTGCTTTGGCATCCCGGACTTGCCTGAGAGTTCGCTCTCTAAGAGCGGCATTTGCTTTTCTTAAATCAATGATGATTGCATCATAGTCTTTCTCTACTTGTTGTAGACGGAGTGCTTCTTGGTGGGCCGCTCTCTTCCATTTTGTCCGGACCGCAACCAAAGCCGCTTTTGCCTTCTCCAAGTCTTCTTGGTGTTCAAAGGCTTTCCTTTCCAAATCGTTTATCAGCATCTGATCATTCCGACTCCTCCTTGACCTTTCTGCAGCCAATTGCATTTCTTGAATTTGAATTCGGAGTGCTTCTCTTTCCTGCTCCCAACCGGCCCTTTCCCGATCAAAATCAGCCTGTTGTATGTCCATGGCAGCTTCCAGAATTCCTTTGTCTTCCTTTAAAGTGTTGATGCAAGATTGGAAATCTTGCGCTGTCTCATGCTTAGCCTCCCTAACTCTGGCTTCTACCTCTCTCTCCCAATCGACGGCATACTTCACTGACCTTTCTGACCTTTGCTTTGGTATTGATTGGTTGTGGAACCATTCAAGATATGCGAGACTTACTTCTCCCCGCTCTCGATCGGCAAGCATTTCGTCGATGTCGGAGAGTCGACTACCGAACCATACCTTTTGTGCATAAGTCTCCCTCGGGGTCTCCTCCGTTGCGAATTCCCATATAAACGATCGCATATCCTCAATTGGGGGCCTTTTCTGTTCTCTACCCAACTGCCGCATGACACGTAGCGGGGCATATGGTTGGAAACCCCTGAAACCCATTAGTATGTAGAATGGGCTATATGTCGACATATGCATGATTTTGGCGGAAGGGAACCAATAATAATTCCAGGTAAGTTGATCTGCTCTTAAAGAGTTGAGAAGTTCTTGCCAAGTCCTCAAATCTTCTGGAACGTTACAACGGGCGGCTCTGTTTGTATGACAACGAATATAATTCAGCCAACCCGTGTTGAAGTTTATCACAATTGGGTGATGATAGATATGTTCTACAAACCACATTTGTAATAAGATATTGCAACCCTCAAAATAATCTTGTCCTTCTTGGCACCGAGTTAAGGCCCGGAAGATGTCTCCTAGTATCATCGGAAGAACAGTGTGTTCCTCGTTACTCTGTAGATATGAGACCACCGCAGCCAAACGGATTCTGATGCGTCCGCCACGTTCGGGAAAAACCATGGTTCCCAAAAAAGCGATCATAAAGGCATTGATTCTTAAATCTCCCCGGGCGTCATAATTCAACTGGTTAACAAATTCAGCGTTTGAGAATTTCTCAAACCCTTTCTTATCACCAAATCTGTTGTAGAGATAATCCAGTGGCACCCAACCGTTCTCCAAACAACCCATGGGAACCCGCCGGAGACATAACTTTTTCAAGAAATTATTCACACCCATCTGCCTAGGAGCTGCAGGTCTCATCTTGTGCAAATCTCTTCCAAGTCCTGTGAGTCCGCCCAATTCTTCCAAAGTGGGTGTCATTTCGCAATCCCGGAATCTGAACACATTGCTTGTTGAGTCCCAAAAACTCACTAAAGCTCTGATCAGATTTTTGTCCGGTTTTATCATCATGATGTCCGGAAGAAACTTGAGGTGCTTGTGAACTTGATTTATTTCCCAAGCCGAAAAACTAGTCCACCATTTACAGAGCCGATCTGGGGTCTTGTCCTGGACTATGAACATGGGTGGCATTTCGTCTCTCGCCCTTTTCTGGCCGATTCGTTGCGAGGAAGTCATGCTGGTCCTAGAAAAGATAAAAAAAGAACTTAAGATTTTTTTTTCTTTCAAATTTTTTTTTTATTAAAAAAAACGAATCTTGTTAATACGGCCTTTCAGCACTTGAAGAAGATTTGAAGGCTGTATAACAGGATACCAGTGTGATGTCTATATTCCATTTTTCGAAATTAGTCCTCCGGTGCCCCTTTTGAGGCGTTTGGCTATTTTTGAAAAATTTCCTAACTCTCGACTAAGAACAAAAATCCTAATTCTAATATTTTTATTATTGTTTTTCTTTAAAAAAAATCAGTATTAGTTGAGCCCGATATGGGTTGCCTACGTATCTCATGTTTGGTGAGAATCAAACTTGCGTAGTTCGGAAATAAAAGAACTAATCATTTTAAAAAAATAAAACAAACTATTTTTAAACAGCATTTCTAAAACAAATTATTTTCAAAGGAACTAAGATGATTTATTTGGAATTTTTGCATTTTTCAAAATTATTTTCAAAGAAACTAAACTATTTTCGCAAAATTAAGAAAATTTATTTGGAATTTTTTTTTTTTTTTTTGCATTTTTCGAGATTTATTTTCAAAGAACTAACTATTTTCGTAAAATTAAGAAGATTTATTTGGAATTTTTTGTTTGCATTTTTTTTCAAAATTTATTTTCAAAGAACTAACTATTTTGAATCTATACCCTGACGTTTTCCATTTCTTCCCCTCTTTTTAACAAACCGGTCGGCATGTAAGATCGGAACAAATAAATGCACACAGAAAGATGCAACAAGTTGGTCTTTTGTTTCAGGTACACCTGTCCTAGACAGGCCCAACCTTTGTGTTGAGCCTCCTAAGTCAAATATGCACATGATGCAAATAAACGTTCCTATCGGGGATCCGGCATAAGGTTTTGTTATTCTAAGTCATCGTCCTGTTGGAAAAAGTGTCTAGACTGGCTTTAACTCGAGCGGACAACTCGAGCCGAAGAGTGTCGGTGCACCGGTAGCATGGTTTTCCGGCTTAATTGACGAACTCTCCACCTAAACATGTGTGACTACAAAATCCTTCACCGGGTGCCAAGCACCACGGCTATCTTGAGATAAATGGGCTATGTCCAGCAAATGCCCGGTATTATATTTCAAAAGACTCAGAAGAGAAAAACGGGTATCGGCACAATTTATATACAATTCACAAAATATCAAAGCGGTAAAGCAACATTTAGCATATCAAATATAAACATGTAATAAAATCAGATAATAAATAAGCCAAATAAAATAATTATTCAAAGCTCGAATTCTTAAACCCTGAACCGGTGGTTCTGGGTTTGCATCCCCAGCAGAGTCGCCAGAGCTGTCACACCTCCTTTTGGCGTGCCCCCTAACCCGGAGGTAGATGTGCGAGGGAGTTTTTCCAATTTAAGTGACGATGTTCGAAACGGGATTATTCTATTTATTTCAGAGTCGCCACTTAGAATAAATTAAGGTGTCCCAAGTCACCGATTTATTTGAATCCCGAATCGAGGAAATTTTCGACTTTCCAAATGAAGTCCTGCGAACCAGAAATTCTAAGTAAGGAATTCTGTTGACCCGAGGGAAGGTGTTAGGCACCCCCGGATCCCGTGGTTCTAGCACGGTCGCTTTAATTATTATAAATGACTAAAAATACCTGATTTTATACATGTTTATAAATTATATGCTCTAATTAAACTTTAAACCGCTCTATTAATTTGAAACCGGACCAAAAGAAAAAAAACTAATTACAACATCGACTCGGACTTTTGACAAATACATAAATAAATAAAAAAAATGTATCCGAATTACTTAACTTTGAAACTGTGCCGATTAAAGTCGTTGTAATACTAAACCAAGAAATCAATTTATTTAACAGTATATCCCTTAAAATTATTTCCGATTAAAGACCCTATACAAGATGATATCTTATTTTTGCAGTTTGTTGACTTAGGAGCAAAGATTGCCTAAAATAAAGTGTAAACTAGTAAAAATTAATCAAACTATGCCGGGTGTGAGTATTTCATCATGGTTCATTACTTGGCATAAGATTATCCATAATATGGTGCGTTCCAATTTATTTATTTATTTATTTATTATTTTTACTTGGCTAACGCAATAGGATACCAAATGGTAATCTTAAGTCCCTTTTGTTGAAATTCTAGCGTCTATTTTTACAAACAACTGTGACTTAAACTACAAACAACTATGACTTAAAATATCAAAGACATAAATCACTTAACAATCCTAAGTACTTCATCATTTAAGGGAATCAAATAACGCTAGAGGCCTAACATATGAGTTCCTTCAAGTTTCAGTTTACAAAAAACTTTCTACAAACTTAATTCGAACCAATTCTAATTGTATAACAAGATACAGTAAAGCCTCACTACTAGATCATAGAACAAAACTAAACAAAAGGTAAGAAAAATAAACTATTCTGCTTCAACATCTTTATATCAACTTCCTTTGTCAATTTTCAATTATTCTCGGCCAATGTGGTTACAAGAATATACCTGGAATTCAAAGCAAAATATGAGGATCAGTGACTTATTTGGCAGTGAACGCAGCAACAAAGCAAACGATAGCAGAAGATTCCAAGCAATGCCAGTACAGCAACCAGACCAGACTTAAACACACAGTTCAAACTTCCCCCAGAATGCACTCCCAATGGTAACTCAGAATCAGTCACAGACAAGCGAACAGCAACCAAAATACCCAATAGACCTTGGTGAACTTGAGTTTAAGCCAGAAAAAATGGGGCTGGCAGTTTATCAAAGCCAAACTAAACCCACTTGGATTGAATCAAAAAGGACCCAAATGGAGCAATGAGAGCTAATGTATTCTAGGATTTTTCACAGATATTGAACTTAAACAGGATTGAACTCTCAAAAACCTCTCACAATGGTAAGACAAAAAGGCTAGTGTATCTCTGTTTTCTTTCTGCTTTTCAGTGTTTTTCGAAATTCCTAAGCTCTCTCTGTATCTGTTTTTAAACTGCCAGAATTCTCACTTCTCTCAATGTCTGTATCTCTCTGTGTTTCTCAATGTCCATTCTCCATCCCCCCTCGGTCTACTTATATCCATTCCCAACTGGCCAGTCTCTTTTTAAAAATTATTCTTTCCACTGGCTAGCCCATACCCCTGCTCTGCTGAACCCATCATATTCCCTGGCATCCCCCTGACACTATTTTGTCACTGCATATCTCTAAGTATGGGACTTTTCTGTTTAAAATTCCCTAAGTGCAAAACCTAGGTGGATACCTGCTGTCCAGCAGGTTCCACTGACCTAAGGCATGTGCCCTACACTGTTAATTTCCTAAAACTCTTATCAGCTATATCCAAACTAAGTTTTCCTAACTTAAAACTCCACAGAATTTAAAGTTCAATCCGATGGGGGAATCCTAACTGTTTCAGCTACCAAACAACAACCATGAATTAGCAATGAAATTACAGATAGTTAACGGCTATAATTCAAACATCTATAAACCAATTTGTTTCTAATTCAAACACAAAACAATTCAAACTCTAATTCAACAAAGCAACTTAAAATCTATCGGACAGAGGAGGTGACAAAAGTGCAGAATTAATCGTTCGACGATGTTAAACGAATCGAATTCTTATCTCACACCCATCACATTTACAGCCAACAATCAGAAACAAAGTGACCAAATAAAAGGTCTTCAATGAGAGGAGGGCATAACATAAACTAAAAGACTCTTAAGGGAAATGAAATACTACTAGCAGATAATTAAACAGGGATAGAAGGATAAGTACCTCAAACAGTGAAAATCGGGGACGAACCGAACTCTGGACCAATTTTGAGGTCGAATAGACCTTAATCAAAGTGTTCTCAACCGAGAACACCTCAAATAAGGTCCATTAGACCCCTGAATTTCGATCAATTAGGCTTAATTCGACCTTCTGGATTTTTAGGGTTGATATGAGTGGGATTTGGGGTTTTGCCAGTTCTGTTTATATTCGAGTCAAACTAACGACGGTTAGGGTGTTAGGGAGGTGAGGCGAGGGTGTGGTATCATTTTGGGAGTGTTTGGTGTTAGTTCAAGTTTGACTCGAATCTTCAAATGAAGATTCGAGAAGTTCCGGATTAATTCGAAGTAGATGGTGTATGGATTTGGATTGGGGGTATCGAGATGGTCATTTGGTGTTAAGATGGTGGGGTTTGGGTGACTGACCGCCGCCGTAAGGCGATTTCCGGTGGTGGTGCACGGCGGAGGACGATGGGGGAGGGAGGGCCGGTCTCTGAAGCTTAGAGACGAAGAGAGGGGGGTTGGCTTGGGGGGGCTGGGGTGTGGTTTCAAGCTTATATACTAGGTGCCGGGATTTAATCCTGGCCGTTTGATCAAATGAGATCAACGGTGGGGATCAATTATTTAATTGCTAACGGTGTCGTTTGGTTAAGTGGGGAATTGGGTTGGTCCGGGTTAACTGGGTCGGGCAAGCTCGGGTCGTGATGGTGAGGTATTGGCCGTTAGATCAACTGAATCAAATGGCCCAGATCGATGCCTCCTGAACGGGTGATAGGGGAGATCGTGGTCATAGGATCAATTCGAAATGAACGACCACGATTGAGGATGAATTGGACTGGACCAGGGATGGACTCGATTGGATTGGGCCTAGGTTTGGCTAATTTTGGGGCCCAATCCGATTTTCTCTTCTTTGGTTTGATTTTGTTTCCTTTATTTCTTAGGTTTCTAATTGAAACAAAATTTCTAATTACACTATAAAATTAATTAAATTATAAGAAGTACTAATTAAGTTGTACTAATAATTGACACACTCAATTTTAACATCAATTAAATATAAATCACACAATATATTTTTTTGTATTTTTCTTAATTTACTAGATGGCTTCTGGCCCGCATTGCGGGCCCAATATTATTAAAAACTGGAGCAATAATATTCTTATTTTTATTGCTTAAATAAGAGAATTAATAAACCTTTGGTCACCTTTATGCTGACATGAATTTTTGCAGAATAAAGAAAGAAGAGATAAAAAATTCAGATAATATCGAATCAAATGTACATAGCATTGCATACTGTGGTTTCATACTAATTAAATTTCTTTAGGAACACAATTGTTCAAGTTGTACAATAATCAATTTTGGGATAATATATGCTTGCAAAAAAAGGCATGACAGTAACCTACTTACAAATGAACTATCTTTATAAAATATCAACATATTGATATGATATGATGCAAGGTAGTACATGTAGTTACTATAATTCACCACAGCTTACGATATTTTTTCATCTCAAATGCAAGTTCTTTATCGTCAAGACTAAAACAAAAATATTTCACGTAAATTTTTCAGCCGCTAAAATTTAACATCTTCATTGTGTCATCTTCATTGTGTCCTCAACAAATAGGCCGTTAGCTGATTCCCAATTCAATATATTCGTATTAAATATTCAATAATTAGTGACATGTAAGAAGAGTTCAAACGGATACAAAAGCATAAAAAAGTATGGTTAGAATGATTGAAATTATAAGCTCAATAAAAATTAAACTGAGTACTTATGTTTATGACTAAAGCTCTAGTCCTATTTTCTGTTAAAATTCCGCTTCATTATGAACTGTGATACTTTGGTTATTTTTTGGTAGTAATATGTATCATGCATTAACCAAATGTACAGATAATTCTTCCTGTTAATATTATTCCTTGAAGAATAATGCATATACAACCCAACCAAACGAAAGGATATATAATGATTAACCTATTGGACGTGAGGGCAGATTTTGCCGTATAACTCAGATATTACATCTCGATTTGCACAAATATGTTTGCATTGGCATCCACATTATCCGAGCTTACCCGATGAAACTCATGTAACACATTATCATACCTGGTCAATCTACTTAATATGCAAATAACAGTCTAACAATACAAAATAAATTATCGCCACTTAGGTTTTCTGTCAACCCATATATGGGTTTGTGGGGGCTCATTCCAGCCAGCAATGGTTAGACAACAATTTGTCACCTCTGAGCATATTGTGGAAGTTTCATGGTGTAGCGTATATAGCGTCAACATATTAAGGCTGGTCTGGAGCAGCATTCCAGACCAACATATGTTGTGGTGACAGCCGTGATTGCGATGATATTCTTATTCTTCAACGACTTTGGGTTTGATGGGGGCAACATCGTTCTTTCCATTAACTGTCTACTTCCAAAAAGAGATGCAAATTGGCCAGAAAAAGATACCAAAGTATTCTTTCATATGGGTATAGCTGAAAATACTAAGTTGGACTTGCTGATTGTATGAGTTGTTGCAGCTGCTAGATCTATCCAGGGCCTTGCCACGTATGTAAACTTGTCAAGCATTCAAAGCCTTTTCTCGCCTCTGTATTAAGCTTTCAGAACGTTCTAATTAAATATGTAATGTTTTTAATAAGAAGTATATCTCAAACTAATTGGTAGTATGTTATTTCAAGAAAATTTATATACTATTTTTCACAAAATCTACTTGGTGCCAAGCTTCTTAACTACACTACTTCTAGTAAAACATTTACCAGCAACCTGACTTTTGACTCATTTCCCATCACTACAGAAAATGATATAAGCTCATCCAGTTACTTTTTTTTTTAAATGAAATAAGTGAAAAGCCATCTAGTTACTTAAAAGAACAGATTTTACCAACATCTAACCCTGCTTGTATCTCACTATGACTTATTACTTAATAACGAATTAAAGGTATATTTTTTGATGAAATAGCAACTCCACATTCAATACCAGGAATAAAATTATCAATTTCAAAAAGCTAACTTAATGAGTACAATGGAGGTGAATGAAATGGTAGAAATTATTCTCGCAATAGCAAATGTGATATTCTTTGAAATTAGATTTGATATTCAATCATAAGACCAGTATGTATAGTAACAACCCTCGGAGGAACTATATTGAGACATAAGCAAGTGCATTACATTCAATCCAAGGTTAACATAATATCCAAGAGTGCAACTAATAAATGCACATCCGAGAATGAAAAATAAAAATTTATCCAGACTTAGAGAAATATATTTGTATAAAGAAAAAGGCAGAAAGGATCAAGTTGGAGTATGTCATATAGCCATTTATGGTAACTACTTTTTTCCTTAGACGCACTTAAGTAGTTCCTAGAGCTTTTTCTCTCAAGAGCTGAAGAAAGGCAAAAAAAATAATTTATGTGAACTTTTTCCCTTACACACACTCAATTTGCATGCATAATTTGACTTTTTTTTTAAATAGATTCCTCATTGAAGATTTCAGAACCTTTGTTTCCTGCTCATATTGGAAAAGTCAATATGCAGCTGCACACAAATAAAAATAATAAGTACACCCATATTCCAAAAGAAAGAAAGAAAGAATGAATTCGTTGAGTTGCAGCGGATGAGTCTAGTAGTCTGAAGGAGTTAAAAGAAATATCTACTTAATAATGCTAGTTGAACTCAGTAAGGCTAATGACAATCACAGGGCTATGAAACTCTCCTACTTTAATCATGTTATATAAGGATTTTTGTTTTGATTATATAATCAAACACATGATGGACTCTTCCTAATTAGCCCATTTTTGAATTAGTGTGGTTTCTCCCCTAAACTAATCTCCATTTCCAGACTTATATAACAAAAGAGTTAGTCGAAATATAGTGTACGTAAGCTGATTAGTCAAATCTCCAGAAAATTTGACACCACCACAACAATCATGTGAGAGAACTTAGTTCTATATTTATGAGTGCTTCATAAATTCACCTAGTACTATCAGTCCAGGAGTAGCGTATAGCCATGTAAAAGTGAACTTCTAATCCCATTTTTATCTACTTACTGTTATAAGTATTCAAATATGTAACAGTGAGCCAAAGAGAAAATAATGAATCAAAGAATAATACTTGTTCAACATTTGAAGGAAAAAGGCAATTACGACACTTACTGAGGGAGAGAAATTACTGAAGAGATGCTACAAATCCTGAGGGTAATCAGATAGAATTGTTTTCCAATTTCACTGCGGCATTGCCCCTCCCTCAAAAGCCTTAAAAAGCAGATATCGAAGTTGTGGGTAAATACACTGCTCATTTATAAAAAGATCCAATTACTTTGCACAGTCAGCTACCTCTTAGGTTCTTTTTTAATTAGTCTTGATGAAGCAGAGAGTAAGCTAAGCATTACAGATCAAAGAAAATCAAAATAAAATAACAACAACAACCAAAAATTCAGCCATGAAATGGAAAATTGCTAAGAGATCTCGAAAAGGCAAAGAAAAAAATAAAGAGACGATTGAGAGACAATCCTACCTGAAATTGCAAGAGATCAGATCGAAGAAAAAATGAAGAGAGATAAAAGTGTTCTTGAAAGTTTTTGAAGATATGAAAATGATACTTCTCTGCTCTGTTGGAATAGAAGAGATGGAAGAAGAGATGGTTCTAGACCAATTTTAGTGTGTCGAATGAAACACAAAATATTATGACAAAGTGAAATTACATTTGTGCCCTTGAACGACCTAACTTGCCTCTTCTATATAAAAACAAACAAACATGCACACAAAAAAAATGCAAATCATAAGAAAATTAACAAAAATCCACAGATATCACAACGATACAAAAACGATTTTATTTTGAATTTTGGGAGTAATTCACATATAGGGCAAAAATCACGTGCTCACACCGCCCGAATTTCAAAATTTTTGAAGATAAAGTTTACCCATAACCTCATGAACTCAAATATATATTTTATTCTCAATTCATGTCTAAAATTGTGGTCAGAATCAAATAATACCAAATTTCTAAGTTTTTCTCAAAATCTCAACTTTCTACTAATTTCCAAGTTAAAACATATACATAATCGACATATTTAACTCAAACTAGTATAAACCACATACCTTATACTTGGTGTTGAAAATAGCACCTCAAAGTTGCTCTAAAATCGGCTTCCGTGGAAGAAATGGAGCTGAAATGAGCCAAGCCCCCAATTTAAAGAACCTCACTGCCTCTAGCAATTTTGCACCTGTGGTCACTTAACCGCCTGTGCGGTTCCGCAGGTGCAACCCATAATCCGCTTCTACGGTCCTTCTTCGGCCCCCTCAACTTCTGTATTTGCGCCCTTCCTTCCGCATCTGCAATCCCAACTCTCTTAGCCTAGATCGCGCATGCGATCCTCGTGACCGCACCTGTGGCCAAAACCTCGCAGGTGCGGTTACACCAGAAGCCCATCTGTTTCAGCCCTTCCTCCAAGTCCAAGTTCGATCCGTTTACCATTCGGAATCCACTCGAGGCCCTCGGGACCTCAATCCATTATACCAAAATGTCCCAAAACACATTAAAAACTTAGTCGAGCCTTCAAATCACATTAAAGAACGCTAAATCACGAATCACACCCCAATTCAAACTTTATGCACTTTAGAACTTCAAACTTCTTCATTCGATGCCAAACTTAACAAATCGCGTCCAATTGACCTTAAATTTTGCACACGGGTCTTATTCGATTATGGATCTACTCCAATTTCCGGAATCGAAATCCGAACCCGATATCAAAAAGTCCACTTTCGGTATAACTTGACACCTTCAAATTTCTAACTTTCGCCAAATGACTCCAAAATGATGTATGGACCTCCAAATTCACTTTCGATCGTGCTCTCAATACCAGAATTACCATACAGAGCTCTTCCCAAACTCAGAATCCTAAATAGATATTGATAACATTGAAAGGTATTTCAACCCAAACTTTTGAAATCCTTCTAAATATGCTAACTTTCACAATAGGCACCAAATGCTCCCGGATCATTCAAAATCCGATCCGGACATACAGCCAAGTCCTAAATCATCATGCGAACCTGTTGGAACCTTCAAATTTCTATTCTGGGGTAATTTACTCAAAAATCCAGTCTAAAACCTTCCAACCTAAAGCTTTCGAAATGAGAATTTTCTTTCCAAATAAATCCAAACTTCCCGAAGTTCAATTATGGCCATGCATGCAAGTCATAATACTTGAAGTGAAGCTGCTTAGGGCCTCAAACTGTTGGACGGCGTGCTAGGGCTCAAAAAGATCGGTTGGGTCATTACACCCAAGCTCAAAGACTCCTACAGTGTAATAATTATTGGTTTTATATATATATATATATATATATGTAACTTTGAACCTATAATTTCAAAAGTTTGAACCTATAATTTCAAAAGTTTAATGAGTTCATGATAAGTGCCTCAAGTTAAACTTGTCAAACATATATTCTAGATCCACATCTTCACGATAATGTACTTATCCTCTTAAATCTTGTATCCGCGTTTTATGACACCCCTGCCCTTGGGTTACGGCTATGTGATACTTCATTTGTGGGCTGCCTTTATGTACACACGTCATAACTTATCACTTGATCATAATAAATTAGCTTGATTTGGTATAAACTACATTGTAAGTACATTTTTTCCGTTAATAGGATTGATAATGATACACTTTAAATTAGTTTTTCTTTGTTCAAACGTGCAGCTGTGGCCTAATGTTGTGACGCCAAGATTCTTTTTGTCTTTTGAGGAACTGGTCAACTTGATGATTTATTAGTGGTTGTAACGCACAACGTCACAAAACCCAATTCCTCATCCCATTTGACTTTATATTTGCTTTTGTTTGAAATTCCTATGTAAACACACACCTGCTTTGTCTTTTGACTTCCATGCCACAAAATTACACCTTTTTTAAAAGCATAATGTATTAATCTTGGAAGTCTCAATCACCAACTGTAATTGCAAGGATAAATGCTTAAAGCAAAGTTTTTATCCCCACATTTACTTTTTGGGGATTTTTACCCAATAACCAGCTCACTAAAAAGAATAATTTCACCTTTATACTCAACGAATTTCACTTTAGCTTCTTCTTTTTCTACTTTTACTTATGTTCCCTCAATAATTTAGTGAGAATGTGCACATTTTTCTTTTCTAATTTGAGTAGGAGCAGGATTCATGATCCTTATTTAGTATGGTCCAAGTACCTTTTGGGGGGTCCAGAACCGAAATAATGTTACAAAATACATAAAATACCATAATAAACCAAAAAAAAAAAATACACAATTACCCATTTCGCAGTATAAAACTGCGAAATGCACTAACGGCCGTTAAGTGCATTTCGCAGTTTTATACTGCGAAATGTTTTTTTTTTTTTTTTTTTTTTTTTTTTTTTTTTTTTTTTTTTTTTTTTTTTCAATTTTTTTTTTTTTTTTTTTAAATTTCGCATTATTATTTCATGTTATTAAAAAAAAATAGCAAATTTTATCGTTTTCACAATTAACAAATTTTATTTTTGTTGTGTTATTGGTTGCTAATATTTGAGTTTATTTTCATTTGCAAAATCTTGTACTTTTATCATAACTAGTCTTTGTATACGCGCGTTGCGCATGTACTCTATATTTTTTAATTTATTCTAAAAAGACAAAATTATGGTTGATTAACTTGCAAAAGTTTTTCTTCTTCTTCTCATCATAATGCAAATTATTCAATTACTTTAATAAGTACTACATATTTATTGTTTGCAACATATAGAAAATAATAAATTATTTTTTGTAAAAATAGATTAATTTAGTCGTTATAGTATGATTAATCTACAATCCTTCTTTTTATCTAAACACATAATCATGCATATCAGATTCTTCATCTCGTAGTATTTCTTCAATCGTTTGATTATGAAAATATTACTTTAATATTGTATTGGAAGGAGTTAGAATATAAAATTCATGTTGATCAAAATTAGAATTTATTCTTCCAGTTATTTTCTATCAAAAAACTTCAACAACAAGTTATTTTGTATAAATAAGTAATGGATTTAAATTATATATCTTCATAATGTAATGAAAATATAATTTATTCTGTTATAATATCTTATTTAACGCTTATTTTTAGCTATCATATTATTAATTAATGTTATTAAATAGAGTAATTTTATAATTATTTTTTAATTGATCTGATTGTATAAAATCATATTTACATAATGCATAAAATTCCTACAAACTATAATAATGGTCTTGCAATTTAAGCTTTCAACATCTCCAATCAACAACTAACCAATAATACTCCGAAAAGAGCTTTACTTCATTATTCGTCAAAAAGTCTCTATTGTGTTAGAAGTACGTGGTCCGACCTGAGATATTTTAGCAAAACACAATAGAGATTTTTTCTTAGCAAACACGAAAAGGTTAATTGTACAACTAGTTTTGCATCAAATAAGCGTTATTTTTAATTCACATATTTATTTTAAATGACTAGTATTAATTTAAAGCAACATAAGCGGCATTCATAAGATTATGAACTACAAGTAATTTTGCATCAAAATACTTGAGAAGATAAATAATTTTCCTAGCAATAATTTATTAGATAATTTTTTTTAAAAAAAATAACTCAGAGATTTCGACATATTTTAATTACGATAAAAGTACAAGATTTTGCAAATGAAAATAAACTCAAATATTAGCAACCAATAACACAACAAAAATAAAATTTGTTAATTGTGAAAACGATAAAATTTGCTATTTTTTTTTAATAACATAAAATAATAATGCGAAATTTTTAAAAAAAAAAAAAAATTTGAACAGTAATTCGCAGTATTATACTGCGAATTACAAAAAAAAAAAAAAAAAAAACATTTCGCAGTATAAAACTGCGAAATGCACTTAACGGTCGTTAGTGCATTTCGCAGCTTTATACTGCGAAATGGGTAATTGTGTAACTTTTTTTTTTTTGGTTTATTATGGTATTTTATGTATTTTGTAACATTATTTCGGTTCCGGACTCCCTTTTGGGATTCAATTAAATCTGAACTGAAATTAATTTTAATTTATTAACATATCAACATGCAACACAAGTGCCTATCAAACTATAACAACAAACTTGTAATCTCACAGCGGAATTTTGAAGAGGATGCTATGTACACAAATTTTATTATTATATTGTACAGAGAGAAGAACCTTGTAAAGATATGGACAACCGTTTCAATAAGTGCCAAGAAAAAACATTCGCTTCCGCTTTCTAATCCTTTCATTTCCAATGCACTTAAAAAGAAGATTTCAAGATTAAAACTCTAAGAAAGAAATCTTTTTAAAAGAAATGAATCGAATTAATCATAGTCACGCCCAAAACCTTGAGTACACAGACATACAACAACAACAACAACAACAACAACAACCCAGTATATTCCCACAAGGTGGGGTCTGGGGAGGGTAATATGTAGACAGGCCTTACCTCTACCCGAGAGGGCAGAGAGGCTGTTTCCAATCGACCCTCGGCGCAGGGAAAAGAAAGGCAAACAAAAACAAAAACAAAAACTGCATTAGTTATACGAGCATACATCGCAAAAAAATTATCTAAACATAAGATACATAAATACCATAAATAAGCAAGTATGCATGCAATGATATTGAAACAGCAACTACCAGAAATGACTGCCACAAGAGAACACAAACTAATCATCTATGGGCGTCTCTACCACACCTCACCCACCCCGGAAAGGAGTACGAAAAATCTAGAAGTCTCTATCCTACAACCCTGATACTAGACCTCCAGACTTTCCTATCAAGGGTCATGTCCTCGGAAATCCGCATCCTGGCCATGTCCTGTCTAATTACCTCTCCCCAGTATCTCTTAGGCCTCCCTCTGCCTCGCCTCACACCAACCACCGCTAGCCGCTCACAACTCCTCACCGGGACATCGGGGCTTCTCCTCCGCACATGCCCGAACCACCGAAGCCTCGCCTCTCGCATCTTCTCATCCACTCGGGCCACCCCCACCTTCTCCCGAATAACTTCATTCCTAATCTTATCTAACCTGGTGAGCCCGCACATCCACCTAAGCATCCTCATCTCCGCAACCATCATCCTCTCAACATGAGATTTCTTCACCGGCCAACACTCCGTCCCTGGCAGGTCTAACCACATCCCTGGCAGGTCTAACCACAGCTCTTGATAAGAAAAATTTTCTTGATGGATTTGATGTAGGAGCAGAGTGGAATATATCAAACTGGATAGAGCAGAATTGGTGGAACCCATAATAAAATTTCTCTATTAATATTTTGTCAATGAATCAATTTTAACATATTATTTATAGCGCTTTCAAATTAATCAAGTTCGAACAAAATATCGAACACTGGAAAAAAAACTATTATGTAAAGAAAGAAGTCCCACGCTACCCCTCCAACCAACAAAATTTCGCGTAGCAAACAAGCAAAGCATCATCATTCACATTTCACACCACAGCATGCAACTAACGAAAAGAAAGTGATGTAAAAAGAATCACATTTGCAATGACGCAAACATAATAATAATAATAATAATAATAATAATAATAATAATAATAATAATAATAATAATAATAATAATAATAATAATAATAATAATAATAATAATAATAATTCATAGCCGTAACGATATTTATATTTCATATATTTACACAAGTGAATTGACTACAACGATGACTCCACTCAACAACTAATAGGATTTTCATTTTTTTAAACAAAATCTCTTTCATCATCAAAGCCGCCCATATTGACATTTCACAAACGACCCCAAAATGGATACAAATCCTAATAAAATTTCCTCCTCCGAGTCTAATTTCATACTTTACACCCATTGCAAGAGGGCTTTTTCCTTCATGACTCACCCACCACACTAAAGTACTACTAATTTTTTCTCATAATTATTTACTTAGGTTAATAAAAACACAAACTCTCATTTACTTACAGACAACAAGACACCACTACACACAGACCCCCTCTTTAACATATTTACACTAGGCAAAAGGGATCTTTTTCTCCTGCTGCTGTTAAACCAAAAGTGGATTAAAATCTCCTTCGTGTAAAACTTCAAATCACCTCTATATTTACTTTTCTCAAAGGGTTAGTTCAAGCCAGAGCAGGGATGCTGCAGTTACGACGATCCCTGTCGAGGCAATCGAAACCCTCAACTCTAACAGCCGGATTGTTGCCAAAATTCGCCCTCACGCATCCGCCATGTTTC
Source organism: Nicotiana noctiflora (assembly GCA_032618575.1). Classification (NCBI taxonomy): domain Eukaryota; kingdom Viridiplantae; phylum Streptophyta; class Magnoliopsida; order Solanales; family Solanaceae; genus Nicotiana; species Nicotiana noctiflora. Next base: position 18,797 of record JASVEL010010995.1, read on the forward strand.
CTGGCGGATGCAGATGGGGACGAAGCAGCCAGTCCGGAAGGTATGGGAATTGCCCGTGGTGAAACTGGGGTCATGACCTTCTCATCCCCAAATCGTGCATCTTGAATTAATGGGTTAGATACTCTGCTCGGCGGTGACCCACAAAAAAATGGGGGCGACGAGGTTACTTGTGCAGATGATTGATCCGCAGCACCACCCTGTAACAATTTTCAAAAACAAATAATCAGCACATATGCATCATGTGACTAGATATAGAAGTTAGTCAAATTAATAAGACACGTCCATTTATTCTAAGCCACTCAATTATAGAATAAGATGAACTTCACAACCTAACACCTAACACAGACAACTACATGGTGCCCACACTTGGACAAAAGCCCTTCTCAATATGTCCACAGAGGTTCTCATTCATTTTACAAGAAAATCTTATTTTGATTCTTCACTTTTGTCAAATAGATGGACTCCACAGGAAGAACAAAGATGTACAGTATAAGCTATCGGTTAAACCGAACCAAATAACTTCTGCTCAGCCTCTACATATAAGAAATCTACTATTTTTTTACCCAATAGAGACATCCCTAGCCAATAAAGTTCAATCTTGATCCGCCTCTATATATTTTAGTATTACACAAATAATTAAAAAGCACTAAACGAACTCACCTTTGCGAGGATGATATCCAATAGATCAGCTCCAGCTCTTGAATCACACAAATCTTGCTGATGGCTGTAGAAACCAAAAAAATTAAATTAATCGAAACATAAGGCTACACGAGTTTTTTTTCAAAATCATTTATTAAGAAATAAAAGCAATTAGCGACAGAAATGTTACCTAACATGCCATCTGAGAGGTCTGAAAGGTTCATTTACAGTAGCGTTCAAAAGGCCGAGACGCCGAGGCTTAGGGCAAACAACGGCTTCCTTTTTATTATCAGAAATTGAACTCCACATATCTTCACAAGCGGCGAAAGCACCTTGTCGAATTGCACAGTGATTCATCTCTCTCTAGCTTTATAATAAGTAGATCTAACTAAAAAACGCCTGCTTTAAAAAAAGGGAATTTCAAGTTAGAGCTATAGACAAAATTTATGGATCTAAAATAACAAAGATTACTGTGAGTGGAAAAACACCTGCTTCTAAAAAAAAGACTTTTTAAGAGCTTCATAAGAAAAAGTTATAGATCTGAACTTTGAATTAGCTAATTGAAATTAAAATACTGGTAAGTATAAAAAGTAAACGAGCTATGTGAAATTTTTTTTTACAGATCTGGACAAATGATTAAAGGAATAGTGAGGCGGAGATACGAAGGCGAGGTATTTTTGACCTTTTCGTTGAGACAACAAGGAAGCAGCTAGAAAAATCAGTATTTAGAGCAAAAATCAAAGGTCTTCTAAAACACGTGATTAATTGATAAACATGTTTGTGACTTCAAAAATTTTGTGGATTAATTAGACATATTATTCGACTGAAAAATCAGAAATCTTCGTAGTTCTTCACAGATCTACGCTTACCCTTTGATTTTCAACAAATTAAGGTAAACTCAACAAACGAAAATAAAGTGTAACAATCAAGCCTAGAAATTACAAAACAACTTCCACAAAAATTATTGCAACACAAAAATTTATGTATTAGCAGCTAAGCTACTTAGATTTGCTTCGGAAAAACAGCTCAAACTATTTGATTTTCCACATATTTTACAACAAAACGTCAAGCTCTATTTACATAAACACATAAGCTCGGGAAAAAAAAGTTTAAAAGCAATTTCTTCAACAAAATCAACATGCGAAAAGAATTTCTTCAACAAAACAATTAGAAAAACTCATAAAAATCTTCAAATAAGATTTAAAAAATTGAGAGAAAAATCAGCTCAGAAATTATAATAAAAACTAATAGCGAAACAACGAAACTGAAATTCTGTAGTATAGAGACATGAATCATTTTCTGATGAAGTATAGATAATTTAATCATTTCAAAACAGTTCGAAGAATTGAAAATTCAGCACACACACGCAGAGAGAGACAAAGAGATAGAGAGAGAGAGAGGAGCTTACCTGAGGGATCTGTACAGGAAAAGCGAAAAAACTTGGGTTCCTCTGAAAGGAGGATTCAAAGAAGAAAAAATAACAAAGAGAGAAAGATAAAGAAGAAACGGTCAGTCTTAATAGACAAGAGTAACGAAGGATAACAAGGAGGTACTCTCCGACTTTTTATACATCAAGTGAGAGAGAAAAATATCTTAAAGTATTTTTGCTTTAAAAATATGAGAGAGAAAATTCGGCGTATGGGGAGGCAAGATCTGCAACACCTGCAAAACGTATTTTAAAATGAAATAAATGGAGAGAGAAGCAATAAATAATATTTTTATTAAAACGAAGTACGTATATATTTTTAGCCCAAAAATAAGTAATTGATCTAATATATACTCCCTCCGTTTCAATTGATGTGAACCCATTTGACTGGGCACGGAGTTTAAGAAAAGAGAGAAGACTTTTGATTTTGTGGTGTAAAATGAGGCACATTTATTTTGTGTGGCTATAAATCATTGCATAAAGGTAAATTGTTTCCAAATAAGGAAAGAGGTCATTCTTTTTGACACGGACTAAAAAGAAAATAGGTTCACATAAATTGAAACGGAGGGAGTATATTATATATTGTTTCGCTGGCAAATGAAATTAGTTTCAATCAAGTGACCTATTTTTTTTTTTTTTATTTCGTTCGAAAATAGAGTTTTAATTTTACTAATATTTTAATGGGTCATGCAGGCGGTGCCTTGAGAAATCTCATCCTATTTCGTAACCACTCCGAACTAACTTAATTTCGTTTATCATTTATTCTCATCGACTTAAAATTAAAATTATATTTCGAGTTATCCACCTTTTAGCTAACCGATTTAGTCCTAACTTCAATTCTAACCGCTAATGGGTACATAAGCTTTGTACTCTCCGTCCTATGATGCCACGTGACATGTCAGGATACGCCATCGTTTACGGCTTGGCAAACCGGCATTGAGAATGCGACTTTATCTTTCTTTTCTTTTTTTTTTTTTTTTTTAGCCTAAATGACATATGTACTTTATCTACTTTGTCATGCCGATCTCCAAAGATAGATATTTGCCAACTAAGCCTTTATATTCATTCAAAACGTGAATAATAAATGTTTATCCAGCGTGGCTTCCTATGCGTGTATGACAATCGCATACTCGTATGACATATATGATAAGTCACATTGGATAAGCGTTTATTATTCACGTTTTGAATGAATATAAGGGTTCAGCTGGTAAATTTCTAACTTTGGGGATCGGCATGATAAAGTGGGTAAAGTACAAGTGTCATTTAGACTATTCTGCCTTCTTTTTTTACCACAAATAACTTTGCTATATTATTAGATAATAATAGTTCCTAAAGATTCAAGGATGCAACTGCATCATTTACGATCCAACTAGGAAAGAAAGGGCTAAGATTTGCCCTACAACATAATTTCACACCATTGAAGGTCGATGTAAATACAATAAAAGTAATTTTCTTCCTTCATTCACACAATTACATCACTCATCTTTGATTAATGAATGCAGTTATTTCCTACCTTAATATTTTCACATGTTCCTACCCTCCATCGATTTTCATTTTTGAATAGCTCGCTTCCCCAAATAATACGTTTCCAATTCCAAGAAGTAGATGATGAAATAGTAGCTTTAAGGAAAGAATTATTTTGAAAGTACTTCATTTTAAAAAATTTAAAGAGTGATGAATCTTGCTGAGTTAAAATTCTCCAAGCAAGTTTAGCTAACAAAGTTTGGTTAAAAGATTTTAAATCTCTAAAGCCAATACGAACTTTTGATTTTGCTAAACAACGATTCTCCCATTTTTTAAAAATGCATTTTCCTACTATCCTTGTTTCTCCCCCACCATCAATCAGAAAAAATAGTAGTAATCTCTTTGCATAGGCTATCCGAAAATTGAAAGCAAGATAAAGCTTAATCCGGAATCGCGGATAAGACAGATTGAAGTTATATTTGAAAATGTATTTTATTTGGGGGAAAAAATATAGTTTTGTGACTGAAAAAAATATTTTCATCCAAAAATTATCCCTAACAAGATTTTGGAAACTTGAAAAAAAATATTTATCAAAAACTGATCATATTCCATGAACAATATTTTAAAAAAATATTAAATGTCATGAGTTTTGAAAGGAGAAATTACACCTTACATGTATATTTACTTTTATTAATACAGGCTCCCTCCGGTCCAAAATAAGTGATTTTTTGGCATTTTTCTCGAAGTTCAAAATAAGTAATTTTTTTTTAAACTTCAAGAATGAATTAATTATTTTTTCCTACATTGTTCTTGGAGTAAATAGTGTTGAAATATATGTTAGGAGTGTTTATGTGAGATAGTAAAAGTTAATATGGTCAATTACATTGCTAGTTAATGCTAAAAGATAAATTTTTTAATCTGTGTGAAAACATCTAAAATTCACTTATTTTGAATGAGAGAGAGTACTTATTTTCATACGTATATACAAATTTTGATGTTAAAGATTTCTCCACTCTCGAGGAGCTATTTTGTTCTTTAAATTTGAGGTCATAACTTTTAATTCAAGAGAGAGGAATTGTATCTATCCGATTATTCTATCACACCCACGAGTAGTATGTCATTGTGTTCTCTTCAATTAGTTTATATAGCCGGTCAAGATGATTAACTTTTTTATGACTCAAAAGGTTTTTAAATCTTTTAATCATGTTAATCAAAGATGGAAGGGGTAAATCGTAGTGGAAGATAGTAAACTCTTGGATCGTTATAACAAAGAGATGATAGAGATATACTCAGGAATAGAGAGATGAAGATTTTAAAAGAAGAAAGAGAGAGTAGTTATGTATATCCTTAAATCTCCCCTTACAAGCCCTAAAATCCCTCTTATATACTAGGGGGTTTCTCTTAATTGCCGGGCCGACGAGTTAAGGAATTTACTACGATAAAACTAATTGACAATGCAATGACATCCCCTCTTTAACCTTTGGGACATTATCTCATACTGACTCGTGGGTTTGCGGTTGCATGTCGTCCTAGCTATAGGCCATGGGTGGTCACATTTAGACCCTTATAGTTAGTCCCTCCATTCATCGAGGTCACAACGGGATGCTTTGGTGAGTGGACTGTATGTCTTTTCTAGAATGAGTTCGAATTTGTGAAATATAACGATGCGACCAATAAAGGGCGATGCTCTTATTGGGCACGAAACTTAGATGTACACGGCACCTTTGGTGATGTCAGCTCTTGCATGTGTCATCATTATGCAATTTTTCGAGTCAGAAAAACTAACGGTTTGGCACTTGGTTTTCTATGCTGATTGGAAACCTACCGCCTCGATTCAGGCGCCACCCAACCTTATACATATTTGGAGGGTTCAATTTCATCAAAAACTTTAGCTATTCCTGGGTGTTCTTTAGTCTTCTTCTTCCATTTTTGCATTTCTTCCTTTTCATTCCCGATTGGAAGTCTTCTTCTCTTTCTCTCCATTGGTGTGGCTTGTTTTCTTTACACAAAATCATGCTAAAGTCCCATCGCCCTAATGAAGAGGTTCCTGAGATCGTTCCGGTGAGTGCAATACCTTTCTCCTATAGCGGAGAGGTGAAGGTGGAGGATGACGACAGCTCTCTCATAGTGGAGGCATTACTACTGAGGCACCCCTCATCTAGGAGTGACTTCGGCAAGTACCCACCACCCACTCTGAGCCATGTTCTCTTGGAGACAGATCAAACTCATCTCGATGCTCTCCGCAAAAAATATGGTATCCCCGCTTATGTAGAGGTGACTCTGGAGGAGAGGGATTATATTGACGTTCATAGACCCGGGTATTGTGCATTCTATGAGTAACCTTTTACGATTGGTTACACCCTTCCTCTTTTTCCTTTTGCGGACGAGTTCTGTAGATTATATCATATTTGCCCAGCTCAACTCATGCCATACACACTCAATTTACTTCTTTTGCTGGCTAAGTATGCGAAATTAGCTGAGAGTGACGTCTCCGTACACCACCTCTTGCATTTATTTTCACCCGTTTTCCATAGGGGCACCATGGTGCACTTAAGGCTTCGCAACACAAAGGGGATAGTGGTCATAACGGATGACCGGCCGAGCCGTATGTTTTGGAACAAATATTTCTTCATCAAGACTGAGCACGTGGTTTCTAACCCTGCCGGGTTTCCAGAGAAGTAGAATAAAAGTCTTAAGTACCGTAGTTCATAGGATTTTCTATCTTCCGCAAATATTACTTCTGAATGTTTGTTTTGCAGCTATGGCGTGCTCTTCCCAGCCCGTTACCAGTCTCAGAAACTGGGTCGCTGGCCTGCTGCCACATGCGGAGGAGACTCAAACTTGGACTACCTTTGAACAACTCTATGGCCCTAAGGGTTCCTCAGGTAAACTTCAGATTTATTGCAGTGGCGGTCTGTGACACTATCAAACCATATAATTTTTATGACGATATGTTGGGGAGCTTCAACAAAAAGGGCGCCAGTCGTTGCTTAAAGACCTGCTACTACCATCAATACTTAAGACATTTTGTGTGAATCTTTCCTAGAGGGTTGTCCTCTACTTCTTCAGTAGGGGACCATGCCCGTCATTGAAGTTACGAGAGACACTATCTTATCGATTTCGGCCCCTCATCTTGTCGATGAATCTTCTAATGGTGATGAGCCATTAGACAGAAAAAGAGAATATTGCAGCTAAAAAGGGGGTGGCCACTGAAGCTGATAGGAGTAGAGCATCTCGGACGACCCCAGTGCCTGTGTTTATGGCTGATGCCATTTTGTTAGGGAGATCAGCCCATGATGAGAGAGTGATCTCTGAGGCTAGTTCGGCACGTTCTGCGGAAGGGTGTGTGTCATCCAATATCGGAGGCCTCATGTGGAAGCGGACAGGTTGGGTTCTGACATCGCCCCATAGGAAATTAATGAGTTTTTGACTTGCATCACCCATGTGGAGGTGAGGACGGATTGGTCTTGCAGTCACGTTGTAATTTTAAAGGTTACAACTTGCTGCTGAACAACGAGTAGGTTGCATTGGCCCTCACCCCTATATGCGCTGCTCCTGAGAATGAGATGCTCGGGGTGATGAATGTCGCGGAGTTATCTCGGAAGATCACAGGCATGGCCTTACAGGTAGATTCTTTTTACTTTTCTTTGTGTCGTGGGATTGGTGTGGAAGTAGTGTTTCACTTTGCTCCTATTTTTCTTAGGCCCTTGTCTTGGAGGTGGAAAGGGGTTGTCGTGAACGAAAGAGGATGGGCCTCCACAAGAAGATGTCGACAAAGTATCAACAGTATCGTGATAAGCATCGAGCGATGTCTGACATCTTCTAGCAGGATCTTGAGTTCCATGTATTCCGCGAGGGCTTAAGTAGCAGGAGGCCCAATTAGAGCGTAGGGTGGCTGAGCTAGAGGAGAGGGACACGAAGCTCGTGAGGTATATTGCCCGTAACAGCGAGCTGGAGGTCCTGATAAAGGCGATGGAGGATGAACTTGAACTGAGTTAAGGGGTGAGGGCGGAGAATACCGACCTGCAGCTCAAGGTGGACGGCTTGAACGTCGAGCTAATGCCAAGACAGTGGATATCAACGGACTCAAGGGCGAATTAAATGCCACTGCTAATAAGTTAGCCACCTCCATTTTTGAGACGGCTTCATTGGAAGATGCCCTTCGCGTATCTAGATCGGAACTAACCCAGGAAAGAGAGGCCTCCGATCTTCGAGTCGGGGAACTCGAAAGACGTATTGGGGAGTCAGGGGTAGAGTTGTTCGTGTTGCAAAGGCAAGTGTCTCCGCCGAGGGTAGAGGAAACAAACAGTCATTCTAGGACCTCTACATCTCGTCCTACGGCTTGTTAGGGCTTGCCTCATCGCTTGTATGAGATGTAGGTTTATGCGGAGGCTCAGCTTGATGTCTATAGAGCTTCTCATGCCGAGGTCCGGGTGATAGAGGTGGAGGTTCCGACGGTGCATGCTAAAGCACGTACAACCCGTGAGTCATGCGGATATGACCCTAACACTCCTGATGGGGCGGGTATCTCCTATAATGACGTGAATCGTCTTGATTCAGACTCGTGGTATGAAAATGCCTACCCTACTGGAGTCGACCAGTAGTTTTTGTACATTTTGTTTAAGAATGTTTGGGCATGGGTTGTACTAGGGCTTGTCCGTGGGGACAAATGTAAACAATATTTTTGTTGCAATATAAACTTCACTTTTGTCACTTTGTTTATTAGTCGTTTTCCCTTTTTGGTTTGTTTTATGATACTTTGTCTCCGTAGGGGTGTTTTGACTATTAAAAATATGTTTCGTTGTGGTTCGATCGGGGTCAAACTGATGTCCATGGCCTTGGCCATTGGGATGTTGCTTCGACCGTGGTCGAAGTGGTATCTGTCGTGGTTCGATCGAGGTCGAACTAATGTCAATGGACTTGGCAATTAGGATATTGCTTCGACCGTGGGCGAAGTAGTATCCTTCATGGTTCAATCAAGGTCAAACTAATGTCGATGGCCTTGGCCATTGGGATGTTGCTTCGATCGTGGTTGAAGTAGTATCCATCGTGGTTTGATCAAGGTCGAACCAATATCGATGGCCTTGGCCATTGGGATGTTTCTTCCACCGTGGTCGAAGTAGTATCCTTTGTGGTTCTATCAAGGTTGAACTAATGTCGATGGCCTTGGCCATTGGTATGTTGCTTCGACAGTGGTCGGAGTAGTATTCATCATGGTTCGATCAAGGTCCAACTAATGTCGATGGCCTTGGCCATTGGGATATTTCTTCGACCGTGTTCAAAGTAGTATTTGTCGTGGTTCGATCAAGGTCAAACTAATGTCGATGGCCTTGGCCATTTGGATATTGCTTTGATCGTGGTCGAAATAGTATCCGTCATTTTTCGATCAAGGTCAAACTAATGTCGAAGGCATTAGCCAATTAGATATTGTTTCGATCATGGTCGAAGTAGTATTCATCGTGGTTTAATCAAGGTCGAACTAATGTCGATGGCCTTGGCCATTAGGATGTTTCTTTGACCGTGGTCGATGTAGTATCCGTCGTGGTTCGATCAAGGTCGAACTAATATCGATGGCCTAGGGCATTGGGATGTTTCTTGGACCGTGGTCAAAGTAGTATCGGTTGTGGTTCTATCAAGGTCGAACTAATGTCGATGACCTTGGCCATTGGGATATTGCTTCGATCATGGTCGAAGTAGTATCAGTCATGGTTCGATCAAGGTCAAACTAATGTCGATGGCCTTGGCCATTTGGATGTTGCTTTGATCGTGGTCTAAGTAGTATCCATCGTGGTTCAATCAAGGTCGAACTAATGTCGATGGCATTGGCCATTTGGATGTTTGTGTTTCATATAATGGAGGTTTCTATTCATATAATGGAGAATTCTTGTTTATACAATGGAAATACTTGTTCATACAATGGAGATTGACTTATGTAGTCCCTTCATTACTTCTGCCTGGAGGTTGTGCCGACACGCCGCAGTGATGATCAATGCACCGATCCACGGGGTATCCCCCTCGCCGCCTCGTTAAAAACCTCCATGAAAAAACCCGACTTGGACAAAATTCGGGTGAGGGAAAAAGAGTGTGACTTAGGTGACGCCTTCCAGAAGTGAAAGTACTTGAGATGGGTGACGTTCCAGTTATCTTGGAGCAGTTTGCCCTCCATTATTTTCGGTTGGGATGCTCCTCTATTTGCTGCTGATATGATTTTATATGGTCCGTCCCAGTTGGTACCTAATTTTCCCTCATTCGGGTCTTTTGACGCCAATGTTTTGGCCTTGAGAATGTTGTCGCTCACTTTGAGTGATCTTACCTTGGCTTTTTTATTGTAGTATCGCTCTACTTGCTGTTTCTGGGCTATCATCCTTATGTAGGTCATGTCTCTCGGTTCTTCAACTTTATCTAGGTTTTGCAACCTACTTTCGTTGTTATTGATAACTATGATTTTAACATGTCTTATACCCATTCTTTCCTAAGCTTTGTGCGTAAATTGCCATAAATTAGTCCCAAAATGCTAACAAATTGCACTTGATTGATCGTTTGATCGACAACATGATATGGTCACAAATCGGCTCGACAAGGAGTGTAATGGTCATAATCATCATTTTTGCATTAAGAATCTTTACCCGTTAGTTGACCACCTAGGTAAATGCCACGGCCCTAGTATTTTTCTCTATATTGCATACAAACTAGACTCAATATTTAAGCATAATTTAGTTCTATCTAGTAGTTGTTAAAAGTGTAGTTGATAAACATAAAAACCCAAAAATGATAGAAGTAACATTAGAAGCCAAAACACATTTATAGACTTTACAAATACTGAACTCCCTTCTCTAGCTCCCTGTGGATATTGACCCCGATACCGCTATTGGGTAAAAGTAATTAGCTCTCACTCTTCCTAAGGTTAAGTTCGCTCCGATCACTTTTTGGCGCCGTTGCCGGGGAGCTTATGGTGTTGACTATTTCTGTAGCTAGTTTTGTGTTTCGATTCTCTTTCCTTCTTTTTTACTAACATTATTTGTGTCCATCCAACAAGTACACATGGCTCTAAACGGAAATGTCCCTCTTGACAATGTGGTCGTAGGGGAGGAGGTTGATAATGTTGAACAAGAGGAATTCCAGTTACCACAGAGAGATAGAAATGCTAATGCAAAAACTATTGATCAAATTCTAGACCCTCCTCCGCCTCCACCAAGAGTAGCTCCAAGGGTCCTTCCGAACCAAGGATATGCAGTGCCGTAGTTCCCCCCGAATCCGAGCGGAGATTTTTCAAATCACCAATGCTATATTGACACTCCTGGAACAAAGAGGGTATTTTACGGGCGCCTCCGATCAAAATGCATATAAGCACTTGAAGGGGTTCGTAGATACTTGTTGGGGGAGTAAACAAACCAATGTGTCCGAATCGACTGCTAAAAAGCAATAGATACGGTCGCAACACTATAATTTACCCAACTATGAGTCGGGGTCGAATCCCACAGAGAACAATGTGTAGGCAATTAGGTATGTAAGAAAATTATCGCTAGTTGTGCAATGCCAAACGCTAAGAATGGTGGTTGAAAGAGTATTTATACCTAAATGCGAAAATGTAAACTAACCTAGAAAGCAAGTAAAATGATCAATGGCTACAAGTATGGTTGCTTCGGGAATTACACTGAAGTGGTCATGGACATGCTAGTAATCATGCTTCTTTTCATACTTATAATTGATTTATTGAACTATTCGGGTTGTTGATTATAAGGTTAATAATATACATAAGAATCTTCCGAGTTCTTATGAATCTATCCAAGTTAAATCAATACCTATATGTCTATGGTATTAATATTAACAAGAATGCATTTACAACTCTTATTCTTCAACCAAACAAGGCAATTAAGTATATGTCTATCTTAATTGCAAATCCTTCACCCGATGCCCGAATTCAAATCTTGTTCTATTTGATTTTATATGCAACCAAGAATTTACTTTGTCAAGTTTAACTCAAGGTTCGAAAATAATATTTCACTGTTGGCCGAGCAGTAAAATAATTAAAACCAAAATCAAATAAACAACCCACAACAATAAATTCAATATACTCAATCTAAGCTTCAAATAACAAGATCATCTATTTAATACATAAGCACAACAAAGTATTTAAACCACACTTTAAACATGAATATTCCCATAAACAAGATTCAAGTGTTGGAAATAAATACTACACACTTAAATATTCAATACAAAGTAAGGAGATGAAAAAATAAACATAAATGGGTAAGAAAATCTTAACCACAAGCTTCAATCTTCAAGACCCAAGTGTGTGCAAAACCCTAGCTTCCAAAAATGTTCTCTCTAGTTCTAAGAACTGAAAATAAGCCAAAGATGTATAAAAAATCTGCTGGGACGAGTATAAAACAGATTTGGGGTGAAAAAAATGTGAAATGTCGAAATTGCCCAGAACTGGCCCAGATAATACACTATGCGATCGCACAAAAGGACATTGTGATCGCATAGATATAGGACTTACAACAATGCGTTCGCACAGCATCAATTGTGATCGCATAGATACAATATCTCAAACTATGCGATCGCATATAGACAATTGCGTTCGCATAGAGTTAATGACCAGCAGCTGACCAGCCCACATTTACACTATGCGATCGCATAGTGTACAATGCGTTCGCATAGCTTAAGTTCCTTGGCCTATGCGATCGCACTCCTTTCATTGCGATCGCATAGAGTAAAAACTGGGCAGACTTCATTTTCCCATTTTAGCTTCTTTTTGACTGGTTTTCACTTGGTTTCTTCGCTCTTACTTCTAAATCACATACAACCTGTAAAATAAAAGTAAATGGTATTAAATACACCATTTTATCACTCAAACATATCAAAAGTATAGGTTTAAAGACAAGATAAGTTGGTAAAATACCAACTTATCACACCCCCCAAACTTGAACTATTGCTTGTCCTCAAGCAACAAAAGCAACAAAATCTCTTCCCAAGTGGTTAACCCAACAATATATAGATATCATGCCAAGCGAAAAAGAAAGTCTATTTTAAGCACAAATGCATGACTTTGATTGGTACCAACAATTACTCCAAGGCATATGAATTATTAAGCACTTCACATATACTTCATTATACTTCAAGTGCTCAAACACTAATGCAAATCAAAGTAGCAATCAAGTCATGACATTAAAGCTTCAACATTTGCCTCTCTATCACAATCAACTTTCTTTGGTCATTCTTTCCAAATGAAAATGCGATTAAATTCACAACTCAAATCTCATGTGCCCTCACCTTTAAGAGAGGATCCCACACTCATAAATCTCAATTTAAATCAAAATTGGGATATCAAATGGAAAGAATTAACTCGCTCTCAAAAAGATGTTCAAATGCATACAAGTAGTACCATAGGCTTGCCCTTTATGTATTCCTCCACTAATGTAGACAACTTAGTTCAAAATTAATTAGGACTTAAAAGGTTGTAGTTTAGGCATTTGGTTAAGGTAAGGCACAATTTAAAGTGACTCAAAACTTTTCCATGAACTACAAGATTCACAATTAAAGTTCACTTCCTTCAAAGAAATTTTCCACCATTTTTTCACTTTTCAATCCACACATAGTTCTTTATTTACAACTTTTATCAACATATATATATATATATATATATATATATATATATATATATATATATATATATATATATATATATATATATATATTTCACCAATTATTTTACATAACTTTCACATTCTCAAATCAATTCCATATCACAACTTTCCCAACTTTCACCCCCAAACTTAGGCTTTTAGCCTACATAAACAATTTCAAGGTACTTTAGGGAAGTAGGGTGCCAAAAGATATAACATTTAAGAACAAAGGATTTAAGCATGTAACGTGGTTGCCAAAGAATAAGGTTAAAGGCTCAAAATTGGTTGACTAGGGAAAATATTTAAGGGTAGGAAATTAAAAACATTCTAGCGGTCCAAGGAAGGCCTAATATCATTTTTCAAACTAAGTTAGTCTATAATTTCGCCTCAAAACACATTCCGGACAAGTTCTAGACCACAAGTACTACAAAAGAACTCACAAATAAATCTCACCACACATGGCACATGAAAACTCAAGTGGAATACAAATCCAAAATCCAATTAGAACAAATGACGCAAAGAGGTTATCGATAGCCTAAAGAAAGCTATTTAGTGAATTAAAGAGCCAAAAATTGAGTCTAAAAGGTCATGATATTTTCTTACTTCAATTGTTTTCTTTTTCAACAACACAAATTCATATGCCAAGGTTTAAATTATGTTGGTATCAAGCAAGTCACAACTTGGTCAATGGGCACCATCCCCAACTCAAACCATTTATTTTCCTAAATTAACAAAATCTAAATCTAACTACAAGACTAATTCCCTATAATTTATTTCTACAATTACCCGGTTCAATAAGAAACATTGGCATCCTTGGAAAAAGAACCGTGATATAAAGAAAACCAAGGATATTGCCACTAACGTAAAACATACTATATATAATACTATATATATATATATATAAAATTAAGAAGCTAATTAAAAATTAATTCAAGAAGCTAATAAAAATTAATTCAAGAAGCTAATAAAAATTAAGAAGTTAATAAATATACTAATATAACACATCACATGAAACTAATTAAAAAAAATATAACATGAAAATAACTACAATACTATTCCGCCGTAACAACAGTTAACAATCACAGTTATATAAGAACCCACCCCCAACTAAAGATATTGCATTGTCCCCAATGCAACAAAACATAATAGAGAAAAATGATGGAAAGTGCTCCCTGAATACTGCATCACTCGGAGCTGGAGGTAGTAGTGAATTTGAGCTCCAGGTCCTCCTCTTCATCAACATCATCATCCTATGAGCCACAAAGTGAACTCAGCTTATGCATCATCCGTGAAAGAAATTTGCTTTTCTTCTTTTCATGTTCTTTGAATTTCAACTGTCGCCTCTCTACTTTTCCTTGCCTCCGGCTCAAGTCTTCTAGTCTGGTCTTGATTGACTTTTGATCCCGCACCACATCATCCAAGGTCGGTGGCTTCTTCTTACCGGACCTAGTAGAAGTACCCTCGGCAGATGGAATAAATGGATCAGATGGTCCAGTGGGAAGACCTGCAATAAGCTGTCGAACGTGAGCATCAACACCTGCGATCTGATGAGAGATATGGCGCATAGTGGGAGGACCGGACTGGAGTGGTCCCATGCGGTCAAAGGACCCTGCTGAAGCTGCAGATCCCTCGGCATACTCATCAAACTGCCCAAATGAAGGAGATAACACATCGATCCTTCTCTTCTTCTTCCCAGATGCCCCTCTTCGAAGCAATGGATAGATTGCTGTAGCAGGCTCCTTCTCATTATCATTCGGGTCTTTCAGCACACCCGCCTCATAACACAACTGAGTGATCAACGAGGGAAAGAATAGGCTCCTAGTTCTTCCATTGCATGCTTCCTCGGTTTCGCTCACAATGTGTTGGCCCACATTTACTGGTAGGCCATCCATAATGGCATCAATCATCCATGCCTTCTCAAGGGTCACTTCAGTATCATTTCGAGCTGGCACAATCCTGGCACAGATAAGGGATAACCAATTCTTAGCTTCCCTAGTGAACTCATGTGAATGAACCCCTTTAAGTACTCGTACCCAAGTCGGCTCCACCCCTCCATGTAGATTTTCTACCAACCACTAAGGTCCCATCTCTCTTCCTTTGGTCCTGTATACCTCATCATCAGAATTAGGAAGCCCATAATGTGCATTAATTACCTCGGGGCCAAAGTTAACCCGTTTGCCTCTGACAATAGTGAATACCTCCCCACGAAAATCGGTCTTCAATGCGTTGGCATAAAATTCGCGAACTATGGTGTAGTTCACTCTAATTGGTTCAGCAGCAAAGCATATCCAACCACTTTCATTCAGTCTTTGGAAGAATTCCGACATTTTAGCCTCAACATTTTCCAAGCGGATGCCCCGTTCTTTGACAATGCTTTTCGACATGAGCCTTTCATAACTCCTTTCACATTCAGCTCCCATAAATTTCTCCGCATCAAAATACTCCTCCTCAATTTCATGCTGAGCTTGCACATGTTCAATATTTCCAACATTTTCAACATTTTCTTAAGCCATATTGTGCACAAAGTACCTACAAATGGTAACCAATTGTTAAACGCATGAACGAGCACTTTATACACTGTATTATGAAGCATTTAGGCCATAGAAAAAGAGTAGAAAGCATTCCAGCAAAAATCTGCAAAGCTACTGTTTTATCACTGCTGGGCTTAATGCTATGCGATCGCATTG
Organism: Nicotiana noctiflora; assembly: GCA_032618575.1. Taxonomy (NCBI): domain Eukaryota; kingdom Viridiplantae; phylum Streptophyta; class Magnoliopsida; order Solanales; family Solanaceae; genus Nicotiana; species Nicotiana noctiflora. Next base: position 34,642 of record JASVEL010010995.1, read on the forward strand.
CACTATTGCGATCGCATAGTGCAATTTCAGGTTCTAGTTTTTTAGTGCCATGCGATCGCATAGGCACTGATGCGATCGCATAATGCCTTTTTTCTCAGTGCATTTTTGCCCTATGCGATCGCAGAACAGTCAATACGATCGCATAGGGTTTTTCAATTCTGCCCAGATTTTGTTCTTATGCACATTTTCACAAACAGGTTATGAGCACAATATTGTGTGCTCAATTTCACACCACAATGCCACATATTTCACCCATAATTTTGTACCAAGAGAATCACTCACTCTCAACCAACCTCACCCAGCAAGCAAACAACAATTTAAGCATTAATTTGCAACTTAACACTTAAATTTTTAAACAATAATGACTACTAACCATGGGTGTTCTTCTATTTCACAAATTACACCAAGAAGAAGATGAAAGGGATGAGAGGAGAGTGAAGAAATCACATACCTTGAGGAAATTGAGATGAAAATTTACAAGAACCTTGAAAATTTTTGCACTTTTAATTATTTGGGGCGTTAGAGATGAGAGGGGGCTGCTGTTTTGAGACAGGGGGGGTGTTTTGTTCATTTTTGAGCCTTTTAAAAATTGTAACCGTACTAGACACTATGCGATCGCACAGTGTAACTGCTGTCACACCTCCCTTTTTACTACCTTTTTTAATTTCCCCGATCAAGAGAATAAGGTATACCTCGATATTATGGATACCCCGGGAAGGATATAATAACAACGAGGAATGAGTTTTTCCAAATAAAGGACGATCGGTTCGGGATTTTATTTATAGTTTCAGAGTCGCCACTTGGGAAAATAATGGTGTCCCAAGTCACCGATTAATCCCGAATCCGAGGAAGTTGACTCTGTTTTTTTATCAGTCCGCGCAACGAGAGAAGGTGTTAGGCACTCCCGGATTCCGTGGTTTTAGCACGGTCGCTCAACTGTCATTCTTGGTTTTAGATGATTTATTACATGCCTTTTAACAATATGTATGTGTTTCAACTTGAATATTTTACGAATTGTGACGTCGCGAAAACGTATTTCGAGTCACACCGCAACCAGTACGCCTGTGACCTTTAACACGTTTCGGCTTCGCCGGGATTTATGATTTGAGTCACATCAAATGTGCACTCGTATTAGGGAAAGTATATTTTTAAAAGTCGTGCCTAAATCGTCTATCGGCTTCTTAATCTTTTGGAAAGGTTGTGAAATTAACTAGCAACCTTCCCGAGTCTAATATATAACTTATTCATTTATTTGGGGGCCCCGCTATTTTGTTTTCAATGCGAGGCTCATCCCATTTAGTTTTATAGTCCAATTATATATGTATATACTATATTTTCTATTTTTGGTTTTTCCCTAGTTCATTATTTTTTTTAGAATGCAAGCCAAGCCTTGTTTTTATATTACACGGGCCTGGGCTTCGGGCTCATATCTAATATGTATCAATTTACATTCCTGGGTACTGAAACCCCAGGAACATGCTGAAAAAACGTTCAGCAGAAAGCCCAGTAACGTATTTACATAACTCTGGGCCTTCGCAACTTATTAGGCCCAGATCAGGTAGAATTAGAAAAGAGATATGGGAATTAGAATTCATGGTTTAGACAGATGATCAGATTCAGAAGATAATAAAACTCAAACTATTTTATTCAATGAAGAGAAATGAAATACAGAATTACAATATTAATTTCAAACTTTAAATGTCCAGTGTGAATGAAGTCTAATTAGCAGATTGTTTTTGTTCTTATGTTTAACAGCTATTTTAAACTACTGAATCTAATTACTTAATATTAAAACTATCAGTATTATTACTTGATAATATGCTAAGCTCAATTACTTGCAGCTCTCAGAGAACTAACTGAATGTATTAAACATTAAACTATATTATATGTATCATTTAACTAACTATCTGACATGTGACTTCATATTCGAATATCAGTTTTAAACGCAGTATTTCATTTACTACTATCACTGTTGAGATTAAACTAACTATTATCGAATTAAACTAATTGCTGGATGTTAGTGTCGTTAATAATCTACTTGTATGCATGTTTACTTTTATATCAGATTAATTGTTAACCTATTCTAATTAACTAGGCGATTACGATCATTACTACTATACTAGTCTACTTACTACACTATTACATTGTTCCAGCTTTGTCCGTGTCTCATATGAGTCAATTATACAATACTTCCTACCAAATTACAATTTCAACTAATCATTAATCTAAGTACCAAAATAAATTCAGAGAAAAACAGAGCGATTTGAGAATTCAATTTGATTCATTCATCCACTTCAATCGACAACAATTACATGAGATTCAAGCTGTGTACCTGATTCAGCAATAAAAATTGATGAGTCTAAGGGATATGAAGGCGAGAAATAAGCAGTTAGATCACAACAAGTAAAGCAACAGCAATGGAAGTGAATGAATCACAGCAACACGAATGGATTCAGCAATCGGGTATGAATCCCAGAACCAGCAAAGCAATACCCAACAGAAGACCAATAGAAAACCAGCAAATAACAAAGAGATTTCTACAGAGCTTCAGAATACAGCTTCGACTAACCCAGAAAATCACCCTATGTATTTGTATTTTAGTGTATCTCTGAATTTGTTAAAAAATCCAGCCCTTAATCAGGCTTTATTCCAGCCTATTTATAGATAAAGTTGGTAAAATTTTTGGGGGGAAATTTGAAAAAGTTATTTCTAATTCCCTCCCCTTAATTCTTTTATTTGCTACACTTTAATACCCATTTCAGATTCAAATTTACCTTCCAGCATATGCTGGAAGGTTCTATTTGATTCTATTTGAGGTGTATTACTAGTATACCCTCACTTGCTAAAGTTATTAACTGATTTGCCTTTTATTTGGGTCTATTATACCCTTTGTTTTGTGCAATATTGTAGAAATACTAGGCCTAAATGTCTTAAATGTCCTTATAGGCTCTATTAAATCCACAATTATGCCATTTTCAATTCCTATTATACCCTTATTGTCAATTGTTATTTACACGACCTTATCCAGGTCTGGGTGTTCTGTTTTAACTTTTATTTAACTTATGGCCACTTGTTATATTAATCTTTAAGACTTAGCCAGATTAGATCCTCAATTTCATTTCAATTTTAACCTCTTTTAAGAGGTTTTCTTTTCATTTTCTGTATTAGAGTTAGTTTACAGGACTAGCCTATTTATTTATTAAGGACTAAGCTTTTCAATTTTAACCAATCTAGTATTTGGACTTGCCTTTTGCAAGTTTAAGCACTGTTATTCAAAGCCCCTTTTAAGGCTAGTTTAAGACTTACAAATCTAGCCATTTTAGGCTTTTATTTTCTATTACTAAAAGTTAAACTAATTTCAGAATTAACCACTTGGATTCAGACTTAGAGTTTTACAGAGTTAGCCAGTTTTAACACTGACCACTCTATTATTATTTCAATTTTAGCCACTTTTTATGTTGTTTTCATTTTAAATTAAACTATTTTCATGTTTCAAAACTAATCAATTAACTGTCTAACAGCTATAACCAATATCACCCTAAAAAATATTAGGCTTAATTGTAGTCTAATAACATGAAACCATTACAAATATAACCTTTTCATATCAAATTGCACACATAGCCACAAAATCAGAATCATTTTCCATTTAACCAAAACTCAGAGGAGAAATTTGAAGATTGTTGAATTTCAATCAAATAACTTCATAATTCAGATTTCAAGCACATCATATCGGATTTGACACAAGAGGCATAATCAGAATATTCTTCATGTTAAAGACTAACAGAAAACCCTAAAGTGCTCGAACAAACATAGTCAAGTGTAATAGCCAGGATTAATAAAGACTAGTGAATCATGTTATTAACAAAGAATTTTAGAAAAGCTAATATAAACAGAATCATAAAAGATAGAGATGAAGAGAAGTCGAATAAAATCTAACATGCAAACATTCAAAATATAACAGAAAAGAACACAAAACATGTTTATCAATCGAAAAATAGAAAAACAGAGGGTTGGGAACTTAGCTCGCAGGATTTGTCTCCTGAGCTTCCCATTTTGTTTCTTTTTCTTTTTCTTTTCTTTTTCTTTTCAGTTTCCTTTTCTTCTTTTCAGATTTCAAACTTTAAACTCGAAGTCTTTTATTGTTTTAATAGAAGGAGTATGTTTAGAGATGTAAAAAAGAAGGTTTTTGGTTTAGGGTTTGGTTTGAGTCGGCCAGAGTTAGGGTTTCGGCGACTCTTTTTCGGATATTCGAGCAGTTAGAGAAGGATTCGAGGGGAGTGGTTTACATGGGGTTGTAGATCAAGAGACGGGGGTTTTGGGGTGTTAATATGGAGACCGGTGTCAAAGATTGGTGGTCACCGGAGAGGAAATCCGGTGACCGGATTTTCAAGATTTGGGGGTTTTAGTTTTTTCTAGGTTTTCTATGGTGGTTTTGGGTAGAAGAATAGGAGGAGAGTGGTTTTGGGGTAAGAGGGTGGCCGGAGACTGCCATAAACGGCGGGCAATCTCCATGAACGGCGAGAATGAAGGAGAAGAAGATGAAGCATTAGGGCGGCTAGGGTTAGGATCTGGGTGAAATGGTTGGTCTCTAAGAGACTGGGCCTTTTATACTTGTTGCGCGTGATTAATTCCTGGCCATTGGATTATCGTTGATCAACGGCCAGGATCTAGTGTTTACAAACGACGCCGTTCGATTAAAAATAGAGGCGGGCTCTTCTCGTTAGATCATAATAAATGGACGACTCACATTCACTATCAAACTATATTGATTTAATTAATTTTCCGGATTAAACCTCAACCGTTGGATTAGATAAATGAACGGCTGAGATTATTTGTTACTTAAAATGGACCGGCTCTCTTATTCAATTGGGCCAATTGCATTTGGGCCTGTACAAATGGCCCAGATGTGTATTTTTTGTATTTTTCATATATTTATGTTATTTTGATGTATTTTATTGTTATATTTTATCTTTTATTTTTATATTCTTTTCCAATTACTCAAATTCTTTTAATTTCCTATTTTTCCAATTTTTTGATATTTTTTGCCATTTTTGCTATTATTTCTAATTTTTCGGCATATACTTGTATTTTTGTTAATTTTCTTTTAATATATTTTATTTGTAACAATTATACTCAACCTATTTTTTAATGTACTAATTTTTATATTTAATTGTTCACTCACACAAATGTATTTTATTTCAAACAAACATGTAATTGCACACAAAAAATATTATTTATTTAATTTTGGAACTTTTTTGCTTAGGGCAAAAATCACGTGCTCACACCTGCCCCTCTTTGCTCGGGAACACGAAGAGTTTTAGTGAAAAGACAAGTGAGCAGTAATGAGAGATTTTTGCCCACTGGCATATTCCGTGAGAAGCATTTTGAAAAACCTTTTGACTGCACCCTGCCTCAGAGGTTGCCTACATATCCTGGGCTAAACAGGAATCAGGTCAGTGTAGTTCGGGAAGGTCTGGTAGTTTAAAACTGTGACGACCCAGCCCTTCGTCATGGAAATTACCACCTTGTTATCTTGCATTTTCCATGTTTCATGTTATTATATCTGTGTTAGAGTCTATCGGGCGAGTTAGGAGTAATTCTAGTTGATAATGAGGCAAATAGCCTTTTGGGAGGAAGCTTGAATATGAAAAGTCAATCTGGAGTTGACTATTTAGTTAGAGGGCTCGGAATCGGACTCTGATGATTCGGTTAGCTCTGGGAGGTGATTTTTGACTTAGGGGAACGATCAGAATTGAATTTGGAAGTCCGGTGTAGAAATAGGCTTGAATTGGCCTAGGTTGAATTTTGGCGAAATCCGATTGGTAGGTGAGATTTTGATTCGGGAATTCCGGCAATATCTGTAGCTCCGTTATGTGATTTTGGATATGTCTGCAAAATTTTAGGTCATTCGGAGGTCATTTGGTCGGGTTTTCGATTGATTATTGGTTGCGCAAGTTTAAATGAAAACTTAGGCTCGAATTGCTTGGATTCGATGTTTTCCATGTTTAAAGGCATGTTTTTAGGATTGGAACAAGTTTGTATTGTGTTATGGAGTATGTTGGTAGTTTTCGTTGGGGTCCCGGGGGCCTCGGGGTGAATTCGGGAGTCCAATCGGACTATTTTGTGCCAAAATGAACTGCTAAAATGCTGCAATAAAATTGCAGGTTATTTGTTCTCTGCGATCGCATACATTGCCACGCGATCGCGTAGTGTATCGGAGTGAGGCTGGAGATTTGTTCTTCGCGATCGCGGGAAGAGTGATGCGATCGCGTAAGGTCGAGGGGTTGTGCATCGCGATTGCGGAGGTATTGATGCGATCGCCTAGGGTTGAGCTCGAGTGCAGTGTGATCGCGTTCGTTACATTGCGATCGCGTAGGGTCGCTAAGTTGGTCACTGCGATCGCGTCCAGGTCCACGCGATCGCGTAGAGGAAAAGCTGGCCGCCCAGGAATTATGCATCGCGATCGCGAGCCAAGGGCAGCGATCGCGTAGAGGAAAAATGCCTGGCAGTGAATTTAAGTCCAGAACATTTCAGACGCGGTCATTCATTCATAAAACACCATTGTTGAGTCTTAGAGAGAGAAAGTGATTGGAAATTGCTGGAATTTCACCGGGTTATCATTAGAGGTAAGTTTTATGGTTCAATTATGTGTTTTTATCTTGAAATCCTCCTCTATTTCACTGAAATTGGATGAATTAATGGGGTAATTTAGCCTAAGCGAGGGTTTTGGTAAAAAGTCGATTTGAGTGGGCAAACAGAGTCCGATTTTGGAAAACTTTATATGCATAGACTCGTGTTGAGGCAAGGATTCCGAATATGTGACTTTCACAATTTTTCGAGAAGCGTACTAAAAGTCAAGTTTTGGCAACTTTGTGGGTTTTGGTGCAAATTGAGTTATTTTGAATGGGTTGTGTGTAATTAGCATATATTGACGTATCCTCTATGATTTTGAACAGATTCGACATCCAAGGCAGTTGAATTGCAAGGCAAGCGCAAGGCGGACTAAGACTTCTACCAGATCGAGGTGAGTGGTGATAGTAAATAATGTACTGAGGGTTTGAAACCCTGTACTAGCACTTTACAGTGCTATGATGATATGAGACACGCGTCATGTGACGGGCGTGATGACATTGTGATTGGGGAATTGGACTTGGTCCTTTCCGACTAATAGTGTACTGTGTATTGTGACTGAGAATGGGATTATAACTGTGTAATTGGGTGTCACGGCCCTAGTTCACCAATTGTGAACATGTCGTGATGGCACCCAGTCCCCACGACTAGGTAAGCCTAACACGTTGCGGAATCCATAAATTATAAACACTTAAATAGGAAACAACGGAAAATAACATAAAAGATATGTAATCCGTGCCGCTTGGCACATACACCCGTCACAAAATAAATAAAACACTACCAAGATCCGGAACCCCACGGTAACACAGACTAAAAGAGAAATACAACTGGGGCTCTACGTATAAAGAGTTTCTAACAACGAAATGAGGGAAAATGTCAACTAGAAATACTAGAATAGAAGGGAAGCCTCCGGATCCGCGGACGTAGCAGATCATACCTCGAAGTCTCCCAGAAAGCTGCGGAATCACCTAGTACGAGCCTCCTCTGATGTACCCGGATCTGCACAACAAAAGTGTGCAGAAGAGTAGCATGAGTACACCACGGTGGTACTCAGTAAGTGCCAAGCCTAACCTCGATGGAGTAGTGACGAGGAAAGTCAGGGCCCTACTGAGAAACAATAATAATATGATGATAACAAAATAAACAGTTTAACAGATAATAACAATAATTTCCGAAATAACAACATTACGATGATTACTGCAACTGTCTACAATCAAGCTAACAACAAATAACCAACTCAAATAAACAAATCCAGGATCTGTGGGAATTGAACCCACAGTCCCATTCTCAGTACCACTGGGTCTCCGGGAATCGAACCCGCAGCCCATGTCTCAATAATATCTCAATAACTCGGGATCTCCGGAATCGAACCCGCAGTCCCTACCAATAACTCGGGATCTCGGGAATCGAACCCGTAGTCCCTACCAATAACTCGGGATCTCGGGAAATCGAACCCGTAGTCCCTACCAATAACTCGGGATCTCGGGAATCGAACCCGTAGTCCCTACCAATATCACATCGGGTCTCCGGGAATCGAACCCACAGCCCTGGGTCTCCGGGAATCGAACCCGCAGTCCACAAGCACAGCCAATTAAGGAAATCCACAGAGAGAAATAATTATGCTCAACTATAACTTCACCGAAAAATAGTGCCAATAATTAACAAGGAGTTCAAATAAGGCAATTAGGCAACTAAACCAGTTAAGTGCTACCTAATCATGCTCTTCTAACCACTACCGGGTAAAATCTCAAATTAACAACCAAGACAGGGATATCGCTCATCGAACATTTGAATAAAGTACGTATTCAACAACCAGCGCATGTACACGCCCGTCACCTCGCGTACAAGGCATTTAAACTATCACATAATATCCTAGGGGTGAAAATTCCCCCACACGAGGTTAGACAAGCCACTTACCTCAATTCCGGTACAAAACCGCTAAGAAATAACCTTCTTGCCACGAATGTCGGCCTCCACAAGTGTAGTATCTGATAAAAATCAATAGAATCGCATCAAAATAGGCCAATTGGGTATTACCCAAATCAAAATAACTCAAAATGCACCAAAACTCACAAGTTGTCAAAACCCGACTTTCGGTACGCTTATCGAAAAATTACGAAAATTATATTTTCGGGTTCCTTATCTCAATACGAGTCTAGGCATATAAAATTTACCAAAATCGGACTCCATTTGCCCACTCAAATCAGAGATTTTCTAGAGTTCAAGACTAGGGCTAAACCCTCCATAATTACCCCAAATTCCTCCATTTTCATGATATAATTGCATGATATTATCAATACTAATCATAATATGAGTTCATAGTTGATTACCTGATGATTTCCCTTGATTTCCTCCTCAAAATCGCCCAAAATCGCCCTTAAGCCGAGACCCCCAAATGTTAAAATGTTTTCTGAAATTTTCTAACTTCTGATACACTTACTTACAGCGATTTTCGCTTCTGCGGAATATTTTCCGCTTCTATGCTCCCGTATCCGCGACCAAAGGGTCGCTTCTGCGGTTCCAGGCCTAGCCGGCCATTTCCGCTTCTGCGAACAAGAGGACCGCTTAAGCGGCTCCGCTTCTGCGAAGAAGCATCCGCTTCTGCGGACAATTCCGCCTCTGCGCATAAATGACCGCTTCTGCGGTCTCGCCCAAACGGAAAAACGTCCGCTTCTGCGGACCATGCCCAATTTCTCTCGTCCGCTTCTGCGATCCCAGGCTCGCACCCGCGAGCCCGCTTCAGCGGAAATTCTTCCGCTTCTGCGGAACCACCCGCTCCTGCGCACCTCGTCCGCTTCTGCGGACTCGCTCCTGCGTCCAAAAGTCCGCAGGAGCGGAAACAACAGAAGCAGTGCACCAGTTCTGCAATTTTCCATGTTTTTCTCCCGATTAACCATCCGAAAACACCCCGAGGCCCCCGGGACCTCATCCAAACATACCAACACATCTTAATACCTAATTCGAACTTGCTCAAATCCTCAAAACACGTCTAACAACATCAAAACCCATAATTCTCATCGAATTCAAGCCTAAATTTCTTAAAACTTTTCGAATTGCATATTCGATCAAAAACCCGTCCAAACGACGTCCGAATGACCTGAAAATTTGCGGACATATCCAAAATCACATAACGAAGCTACAGAAATTGTCGGAATTCCATTCTGACCCCCGGATCAAAATCTCACCTATCGATCGGATTCGCTAAAATTTCAACCTTCGGCATTTCAAGCCTAATTGAGCTACGGACCTCCAAAATATATTCCGAATGCGCTCCCAACCCCGAAATCACCTAACGGAGCTAATGGAACCATCGGATTTTCGTTCCGAGATCGTCTTAACACTGTTCCGGCTACGAACCGTTTTCTAGTTCAAAGCTCTTATTTAGGGACTAAGTGTCCCAAAATGCTCAAATTTTCAGAACCGACTCTCCCGGCAACCCACAATAGCAGAAATGAACTTAGGGAAACAGTTAAATTAGGGATTGGGGCGTAATTTTCTAAAACGACCGGTCGGGTCATTACATCTTCCCACACTTAAAGATTCGTTCGTCCTCGAACGAGCATAGAAAACATACCCGGAGTAGTGAAAAGATGAGGGTACTGGCCGCGCATATCCTCGCTCGGCCTCCCAAGTCGCCTCTCGACCAGCCGGCCCCGCCACCGAACCTTTACCGAAGCCGATGTTCTTTGACCTTAGCTTTCCGACTTGCTCGTCTAGAATGGCTACCGGCTCCTCAACATAAGAAAGATCCTTGTCTAGCCGAACAGTATGTGAAATCCAACACGTGCGACGGGTCACCATGGTATCTCCGGAGCATGGAGACATGAAATATGGAGTGAACTCCGGCTTGGGCTGGGAGGTAAGGCCAACTCATAAGCAACCTCCCCAACACGCCTCAAAATCTCAAAAGGGCCAATAAATCTAGGACTCGGCTTCCCTTTCTTCCCAAACCTCATAACGCCCTTCATGGGCGAGACTCGACGCAGAACCCGCTCACCCACCATAAAAGCCACATCGCGAACCTTCTTGTCCGCATAACTCTTCTGTCTAGACTGGGCCGCACGAAGTCTGTCCTGAATCACCTTGACCTTGTCCATAGCCTCCTGAACCATATCGGTACCTAGTAACCTGGCCTCGCCCGGCTCAAACCAACCCACGGGAGACCTGCACCTCCTACCATATAGGGCCTCGTACGGTGCCATCCGAATACTAGACTGGTAGCTGTTGTTATAAGCAAACTCCGCCAGTGGCAAGAAGTGATCCCATGAACCTCCAAACTCAATCACGCACGCACGGAGCATATCCTCCAAAATCCGAATAGTGCGCTCGGACTGCCCATCAGTCTGGGGGTGAAATGCTGTGCTCAGCTCCACCCGAGTACCTAACTCCTGCTGTACAGCTCTCCAGAACCGTGAAGTGAACTGAGTGCCTCTATCTGAAATGATGGAAACTGGAATACCATGCAGCCGAACTATCTCCTTGATATAGATCTCCGCCGGTCGCTCCGATGAATAAGTAGTGCTCACCGGTATAAAATGGGCGGACTTGGTCAGCCGATCCACAATAACCCAAATAGAATCAAACTTCCTAACAGTCCGTGGAAGCCCAGATACAAAGTCCATGGTGATGCGCTCCCATTTCCACTCGGGAATCTCAATCCGCTGCATCAATCCACCCGGGCGCTGATGCTCATACTTCACCTGCTGGCAGTTGAGGCATCTAGAAACATAATCAACTATATCCCTCTTCATCCGCTTCCACCAGTAATGCTGTTTCAAGTCCTGATACATCTTCGCGGCACCCGGATGGATGGAATACCGCGAACTATGGGCCTCTCCTAGAATCAGCTCTCGAAGATCATCTACATTGGGCACACAGATACGCCCCTGCATCCTCATAACTCCATCATCCCCGATGGTAACATCTCGAGCATCACCACGCAGAACTCTATCCTGAAGGACAAGCAAATGAGGGTCGTCGAACTGACGCTCCCCGATGCGGTCAAATAGAGAAGACCGAGAAACCACACAAGCTAGAACCCGGCTGGGCTCCGAAAGATCCAGTCTAACAAACTGCATGGCCAAAGCCTGAACATCCATCGCCATAGGCCTCTCCGAAGCGGGTAGATATGCCAAACTCCCCAAACTCTCCGCCCGACGACTCAAGGCATCAGCAACCACATTAGCCTTGCCCGGATGATAGAGAATAGTAATATCATAGTCCTTCGGTAGTTCCAACCATCTCCTCTGACGCATATTCAGGTCCTTCTGCTTAAGCAAGTGCTGCAAGCTCCGGTGATCAGTGTAGATCTCACAAGGAACTCCATATAAATAATGACGCCAAATTTTCAAGGCGTGAACAATGGCAACTAGCTCCAAATCATGAACAGGGTAATTCTTCTCATGCACCTTCAGCTGTCTCGACGCGTAGGCAATCACCCTACCGTCCCGCATCAATACCGCACCGAGTCCAACTCGTGAGGCATCACAATATACAGTATAGGACCCCGAACCTGTAGGTAATATCAATATAGGGGCCGAAGTCAAAGCTGTCTTGAGCTTCTGAAAGCTCGCCTCACACTCGTCTGTCCACTGAAAAGGGCACCCTTTTGGGTCAATCTAGTCATAGGTGCTGCAATCGAAGAGAACCCTCTACGAAACGACGGTAGTAGCCCGCCAAACCAAGGAAACCGCGAATCTCAGTAGCGGAGGAGGGTCTGGGCCAACTCCGCATGGCCTCCACCTTCCTCGGATCTACTCGAATACCATCACTCGACACTACGTGGCCCAAAAATGCCACTGAACTCAACCAAAATTCACATTTAGAGAACTTGGCATAAAGCTGCTTCTCCCTCAGAATCTGAAGCACTATCCTCAAATGCTGCTCGTGCTCTTCCCGGCTCCGAGAATATACTAGAATATCATCAATGAAGACAATCACGAACGAGTCCAGATAAGGCCTGAACACACTGTGCATCAAATGCATAAATGCTGCTGGAGCATTAGTCAACCCAAAAGACATCACGAGGAACTCATAGTGACCATACCGGGTCCCGAAGGCAGTCTTCGGGATATCTGGCTCCCGAATCTTCAGCTGGTGATACCCAGAGCGCAAATCAATCTTAGAGAACACATGTGCGCCCTGTAACTGGTCAAATAAATTATCAATACGGGGCAAAGGATACCGGTTCTTCACTGTAACCTTATTCAGCTGACGATAGTCAATACACATACGCATAGAACCGTCCTCTTTCTTCACAAACAATACAGGAGCACCCCAAGGCGAAACACTGGGTCGAATAAAACCCTTGCCTAATAACTACTATAACTAATCCTTCAACTTCTTCAACACAGGAGGAGCCATACGGTACGGTGGAATAGAAATGGGCCGAGTGCCCGCAACAAATCAATAGCAAAATCAATATCTCTGTCGGGCGGCATGCCCGGGAGATCAGCTGGAAATACATTAGCGAAATCATGTACCACTGGAACAGAATCAATAGAAGGAGTGTCAATACTAACATCCCGCACATAAGCTAGATAAGCAGCACACCCCTTCTCAACCTACGCTGAGCTCTGAGAAAAGAAATAACACGGCTAGGGGTGTGATCTAGAGTACCACTCCACTCAATACGTGGAATGCCTGGCATAGCCAGCGTCACGGGCTTGGCGTGACAATCAAGAATAGCATAATGGGGCGACAACCAGTCCATGCCCAGAATAATATCAAAATCGACCATCCCAAGCAGAAATAGATCCGCTCTGGTCTCAAAATCACAAATGGTAACCAAACACGACCGATATACACGGTCCACGACCAAAGAATCACCCACCGGAGTGGAAACATAAATGGGGGCACTCAAAGAATCCCGAGGCACACCCGGATGAGAAGCAAAGTAAGAAGACACATATGAAAAAGTGGAACCGGGGTCGAATAGAACCGATGCCTCCCCGTGACTAACCGAATAATACCCGCGATAACAGAATCGGATGCAACAGCTGCGGGGCGCGATCGGGAATAGCATAGAATCCGGCATGTCCCCCTCTCGAGGGCGGCCTCTAGAACCCCGACCCCCGCCCCCGGCTGGGCGGGTGGAATAGCAGCCGGAGCCGGAATGATAGCCTCGCCGACCCCGAGAACCACGCCGATCGTCGCGAAGACCGGCGAGGTGCCCCCTCCTACGCCCGGGGCACTCCCTCACCGGGTGGCGAGTATCCCCGCACCCAAAGCAAGCCTCGGGAGGACACGGTGACCGTGAACCGACCGGCCTCTCCCCCACTAGTCTGACCCCTGGACGGACCCCGCGCAGGAGGTGCACCGGAAACCGGGGAGCATAATAAGGCTCTCGAGGTGGCTGGAAGACCCGGAGTACTACCTGCCGCGGCAATGCCGAACGAACCGGTCGACCGAATAACCCCTCGCCAAAACGACCGGCCGATGAAGTGCGGGCACCGGAGAAATGGCCCGACTCACGAGACCTCTTGGCCTCTCTATCTCCACGCTCTCTAGGGAGCATACTCTCGATCCTCCTGGCGATGCTCACCGTCTGCTGATAAGATATATCCGTCTCCAACTCTCCGGCCATGCTGGATCGGATAGGCGGAACAAGGCCCTCAATAAATCTCCGTACTCTCTCCCGAACCGTGGCTACCAAAGCCGGTGCATGCCTGGCAAGACGGGTGAAATTGATAGCATACTCCGATACTGACATGGAGCCCCGTCGTAACCGCTCAAACTCCGAGCGCCAAGAATCCCTAAGGCTCGGTGGAACAAACTCCCTCAAAAATAGATCTGAAAATTGCGTCCAAGTCAATGAAGCAGACTCCCCCGGACTATCCAACTCATACGTGCGCCACCAATCATAAGCGACCCCGCGAAACTGAAAAGCGATGAAGGAAACCCCGCTGGTCTCCACAATCCCCATAGTACGAAGAATACGATGACACTCCTCCGTAAAACCCAATGCATCATCTGAAGCCGAGCCACTAAACACCGGAGGATCATATTTCTCGAACCTCTCTAATCTACGCCGCTCGTCCTCGAGGCAGTCGGTCCACCTCCTCGGTTGTGCGGGGCGGCCGGAGGCATAACCAAAACATCCGGAACATGTCCCACCGGCACACGCTCGCTCGGTGTAACGGCTACGGAGTCCGGCCCCTCCCCCGCCCGAGATGTAGCCGCAACAAGAGGAAGCAATCCTCCGCCCGGGCCAAAGTGGTATACATGCTCGTGAACTGAGCCAGGGTCTCCGTAGTGCTGGAGTAGTAGCAGTCGTAGTCGGTGTACCAGTGCTCGCGCTCCAACTCGGTCTACCGTGGCACCTCGGCCGGCAGCGCGCGATGGTGCCGTGGCCGCACCTCGGGCGCGTCCTCGTCCCTCTACCTCGGCCCCGGCCTCGAACGGCGCAACAGGGGGCGCGGGTACCGATCATCGCGGTTAGCTCGTGTCCTCACCATCCGCGAGAGAATAGAAAGCAATAGTTTAGATTTTTTATGCCAAAAAAAATGTCGCACGACAAGGAATCCAAAAGAAATGAAGAGTTTCCTAAACGGTTACATAGCCCCTCGTAGATAAATACAGAACGTCTCCGTATCGATCAGCGAGACTCTAAGCAACCGGTCCGTGTCCCGTGACTCCTATGAACCTAGAGCTCGATACCAACTTGTCACGGCCCTAGTTCACCAATTGTGAACATGTCGTGATGGCACCCAGTCCCCACGACTAGGTAAGCCTAACACGTTGCGGAATCCATAAATTATAAACACTTAAATAGGAAGCAGCGGAAAATAACATAAAAGATATGTAATCCGTGCCGCTTGGCACATACACCCGTCACAAAATAAATAAAACACTACCAAGATCCGGAACCCCACGGTAACACAGACTAAAAGAGAAATACAACTGGGGCTCTACGTATAAAGAGTTTCTAACAACGAAATGAGGGAAAATGTCAACTAGAAATACTAGAATAGAAGGAAGCCTCCGGATCCGCGGACGTAGCAGATCATACCTCGAAGTCTCCCAGAAAGCTGCAGAATCACCTAGTACGAGCCTCCTCTGATGTACCCGGATCTGCACAACAAAAGTGTGCATAAGAGTAGCACGAGTACACCACGGCGGTACTCGGTAGTTGCCAAGCCTAACCTCGATGGAGTAGTGACGAGGAAGGTCGTGGCCCTACCGAGAACAATAATAATATGATGATAACAAAATAAACCAGTTTAAGAGATAACAACAAAATTTCCAAAATAACAACACTTACTGAAACCGTCTACAATCAAGCTAATAACAAATAACCAACTCAATAAACAAGTCCAGTGATCCGTGGGAATTGAACCCACGGTCCCATTCTCAGTACCTCTGGGTCTCCGGAATCGAACCGCAGCCCCATGTCTCAATAATATCTCAATAACTCGGGATCTCCGGAATCGAACCCGCAGTCCCTACCAATAACTCGTGGATCTCGGGAATCGAACCCGTAGTCCCTACCAATAACTCGGGATCTCGGGAATCGAACCCGTAGTCCCTACCAATAACTCAGGATCTCGGGAATCGAACCCGTAGTCCCTACCAATATCACATCGGGTCTCCGGGAATCGAACCCACAGCCCTGGGTCTCCGGGAATCGAACCCGCAGTCCACAAGCACAGCCAATTAAGGAAATCCACAGAGAGAAATAATTATGCTCAACTATAACTTCACCGAAAAATAGTGCCAATAATTAACAAGGAGTTCAAATAAGGCAATTATGCAACTAAACAGTTAAGTGCTACCTAATCATGCTCTTCTAACCACTACCGGGTAAAATCTCAAATTAACAACCAAGACAGGGATATCGCTCATCGAACATTTGAATAAAGTACGTATTCAACAACCAGCGCATATACACGCCCGTCACCTCGCGTACAAGGCATTTAAACTATCACATAATATCCTAGGGGTGAAAATTCCCCCACACGAGGTTAGACAAGCCACTTACCTCAATTCCGGTACAAAACCGCTAAGAAATAACCTTCTTGCCACGAATGTCGGCCTCCACAAGTGTAGTATCTGATAAAAATCAATAGAATCGCATCAAAATAGGCCAATTGGGTATTACCCAAATCAAAATAACTCAAAATGCACCAAAACTCACAAGTTGTCAAAACCCGACTTTCGGTACGCTTATCGAAAAATCACGAAAATTATATTTTCGGGTTCCTTATCTCAATACGAGTCTAGGCATATAAAATTTACCAAAATCGGACTCCATTTGCCCACTCAAATCGGAGATTTTCTAGAGTTCAAGACTAGGGCTAAACCCTCCATAATTACCCCAAATTCCTCCATTTTCATGATATAATTGCATGATATTATCAATACTAATCATAATATGAGTTCATAGTTGATTACCCGATGATTTCCCTTGATTTCCTCCTCAAAATCGCCCAAAATCGCCCTTAAGCCGAGACCCCCAAATGTTAAAATGTTTTCTGAAATTTTCTAACTTCTGATACACTTACTTACGGCGATTTTCGCTTCTGCGGAATATTTTCCGCTTCTATGCTCCCGTATCCGCGACCAAGTGGTCGCTTCTGCGGTTCCCTTCTGCCGAGGCCATTTCCGCTTCCGCGAACAAGAGGACCGCTTGGCGGCTCCACTTCGCGACGAAGCATCCGCTTCGCGGACAATTCCGCCTTCGCGCATAAATGACCGCTCTCGCGGTCTCGCCCAAGCGGAAAACGTCCGCCTCGCGGACCATGCCCACTTCTCTCGTCCGCTTCTCGCGATCCCGTGCTCGCACCCGCGAGCCCGCTTCGGCGGAAATTTTCCGCTTCTGCGGAACTACCCGCTCCTGCGCACCTCGTCCGCCTCGCGGACTCGCTCCCGCGTCCAAAAGTCCGCGAGAGCGGAAACAACGAAGCAGTGCACCAGTTCCGCAATTTTCCATGTTTTTCTCCCGATTAACCATCCGAAAACACCCCGAGGCCCCCGGGACCTCATCCAAACATACCAACACATCTTAATACCTAATTCGAACTTGCTCAAATCCTCAAAACACGTCTAACAACATCAAAACCCATAATTCTCATCGAATTCAAGCCTAAATTTCTTAAAACTTTTCGAATTGCATATTCGATCAAAAACCCGTCCAAACGACGTCCGAATGACCTGAAAATTTGCGGACATATCCAAAATCACATAACGAAGCTACAGAAATTGTCGGAATTCCATTCCGACCCCGGATCAAAATCTCACCTATCGATCGGATTCGCTAAAATTTCAACCTTCGGCATTTCAAGCCTAATTGAGCTACGGACCTCCAAAATATATTCCGAACGCGCTCCCAACCCCAAAATCACCTAACGGAGCTAATGGAACCATCGGATTTCCGTTCCGAGATCGTCTTAACACTGTTCCGGCTACGAACCGTTTTTTAGTTCAAAGCTCTTATTTAGGGACTAAGTGTCCCAAAATGCTCAAATTTTTGGAACCAACTCTCCCGGCAACCCACAATAGCAGAAATGAACTTAGGGGAAAAGTTAAATTAGGGATTGGGGCGTAATTTTCTAAAATGACCGGTCGGGTCGTTACATTGGGCTAGTAGCCATGTTTGGGGCCTTGTGCCGATCTGTAGAGCATTAGGGAACCTGTAGAGCTAGGTGACCATTATATCATGTTGGAAACTTACACTCAACCGTAAAATTATCTGTATAGCATATCGTGGGCCAGTACTATATGTGTACTGTGAGAGATAGACTACTTATGGTGGAAATTCCCTAATTTTGCTGAGTGGGCCTGAAAGGCCAATTCTATACTGACTGGGACAGGGTCGAGGACCCATTATGAGGTATTATATATATATACCTGCATTGGATCTGACAGCACGCCGCAGTGATGTATATGTGGATTGGACTACACGCCGCAGTGATATACATGTGGAACGGACTGCACGCCGCAGTATTATTGCGCTTGGGCTGTAGGAGCCCCTTCGGAGTCCGAGTCCGCACACATTCTCAGTGAGCGCTGGTGTATATCATGGGATCGGGCTGCACGCCGCAGCAGTATAGTTATATATGTATATATATATATATTGGATCCGACTGCACGCTGCAGTAATACATGTATGGATCGGGCTGCACGCCGCAGTATCATAGCGCTTGGGACCAGGGAGCCCCTCCGAAGTCTGTATACATCCCCAGTGAGCGCCGTCGAAGTTAAATGGAGCGGGCTGCGCGCCGCATCGTTATATGTATTGGAGCGGGCTGCACGCCGCAACATTATACTTATACATAACCATATACGTACTTAAATACTTATACATTATGGACATATGTATATACTTACATACATTGAGTTGGCTGTACACCGTAGCGGTACGAGTGAGGATTTGGTCAGTGTGGGACCTTGTTGAGATAAATGTGGACTGGAGATGAGAGTATTCACCGTAGTAATGACTTACCCGTGGGGGTTGCCTTAGAACTGTTTAGTGATAGTATCGGAGTTCTTATTTTCAGTTATTATTTATTATTGTTACTCACTGAGTTGAAATATACTCACCCCACTCCCCTGCACTTTTTGTGCAGGTTCACAGGTGCCAGAGAGCAGTTGAGCTGTCGCAGCTGCTTATTCATATCTATTCTGCGGAGACTACGAGGTAGCTGCCGACGTCCGCAGAACCCGTTTTCTCCTTCCTTATCATTTTGTTGCTTTCATTTTGCCTAGACTTGTTTGTAAAGTCTGTTTATTCTGTAGAGGCTCAGACTTGCGACACCACGATTTGGTTGGGACAGTATTTTGTATGCTTCTACTATTACGTTTATCATTTTGATATGAACACTTGTTATTTTAAGATTAACTTGATCACCTGAAGTTAATAATTGGCTGGTTTAATGGATAACATGGTCGGGCTTGCCTAGCATTGTGTTGGGCGCCATCACGGCCAGGGTTTGGGTCGTGACAAAAACTACCAAGACTTTGTTGTTGCATTGCTATTGCTATGACTACTGACTTACTCCTTATTACACCAGGGGTGAAAAGTGTAAAATGAAGAAGCTATTCTAAGCTATAATGCTACGAATTACAATTGTTCCTATCTACTTCTTGTCTTCTTATTCTTCTTTGTCTCTTTTTCCTTGATTTTCTGTGCTACCATCCTTATTTTTTGTTGATTTTCTTTTCTTTCTTTCTTTCTTTTTGGTGTGATTTTCAATGGTACTCCTTGCCTTCAAATTTGTACCTGCTTAAAACAAAAACAAAACAACAAAACTTTTCCTATGCCCTAGTGTGGGCTTTTCTCATGTTACGGTGTAACTCATGTTAGCTAACACAAATCAAAATTTACAGAAATTAGAAATTACAGAAATGTATTCCCTTGTTATACAGGTGGGCACCTGAACAGAAATTAAAAATTGCAGAAATGTATTCCCTTGTTATACAGGTGGGCGCCTGAACAGAAATTAAAAATTGCAGAAATGGATTCCCTTGTTATACAGGTGGGCGCCTGATGCATGAAATGCGGATGCAAAAAAATATTCCCTTGTTATCCAGGTGGGCGCCCGATGCATGAAATACGAATGCAGAAAAATATTCCCTTGTTATCCAGGTGGGCGCCTGATGCATGAAATGCAAATGCAGAAAAATATTCCCTTATTATCTAGGTGGGCATCTGATGCATGAAATGCGAATGCAGAAAAATATTCCCTTGTTATCTAGGTGGGCGCCTGATGCATGAAATGCGAATGCAGAAAAATATTCCCTTGTTATCTAGGTGGGCGCATGATGCATGAAATGCGTATGCAGAAAAGTATTCCCTCAGTTTGATAACTAGGGTGTGAATTTAAAAAGATGATACCTTCTTGTTGTTTTTGGTATTTTCTTGCTTGATTGAATGAGTCCTCCTCTACGGATTCCTCCTTTTATTGCTGTGCTTCTTTTATATTTTCTTTCTTTTCACATTGGTCACATTCAACTTTAAAGTGATTAGTGATAATTTGTTCCTATCTAAATCAAAGAACAATCTTATTAGTTGTAAACTGCTGGCAACTGGCATTTGCTGCTTCTGCCTTTTATTGCCTTCCTCTTTTGATTTTCTTCTGCTATGCGGCCTTTCAGTTGACTTCCTTTGTAAACTCTTTTTGCATTTTCCTTGTTTTTCTCCCCTTTTTTTTATTTTCTTTGACCCAGCATTATTTCACCTCTTATCATGAGAAGCTGGTAGTTAGCTTTCAATGGACAAATTGGCTTTTTAATCAATGAAATGCAGAAATGAATTTAAAAAGGATAAAGGTGATTTGGAAGAGTAACAGAACTTATCTGGGTATGTTGGCTGATTCCTTTGACCATGCCATGTATTTAAACTCCGACCCAGTCTGTCCAATCGAATTGCCATTATTCCATCTCCAACTTTCTTTCAACCCGAACCAATCTTATCTTTGTTGTTATTCTTTTCCTCGGAATAGTCCTCACAGTCGCCTTATGATGCCTTATTAAAGGTTTTCACCAACAAGACTCTCTCATTTATTTCTCTCAAAACTCACCATCACCTTATAGTGCCGGTTAAGGTTTTCACTGATAAGACTCTCTCATTTTTTATTCTCTCAGCCTCGCAATCGCCTCACGGTGCCGGTTATGATTTTCACCGATGAGACTCTCTCATTTATATATATATATATATATATATATATATATATATATATATATATATATATATATATATATATATATATATATATATATATATATATATATATATATATATATATATTCGTTTTTTGAACCACTGCTGTTGTCCATGCCCTGTCCTCCTTTATTCTCATTGTATTGTTATTTTCTTGAAATTGATTAGAAGGTCTTTATTTGGACCATAATGTGGCTTTTGGATGGGTTCAGAAAGAAGGATATAAAGGCTCAAAATTTATGAGGGTTTAAAAATATTTACAAGTCTCGGAATTAAAAAACGTAACTTCTGCCCCAGTTTCAATATGTGGGTAATTTTTGGATTTTTCCTTTATTGTGATTAAACCTCAGTGAGGCTGCCTACGTACCCTTTCGGGATCAAGTCAGACATAGTTCAAACTACGCCATTAATTCATGGTTTCGTTTGACTTTTCCCGATTTTTTTTTGTCTTTTTCTTATGTTTTATTTGCATTTTGCTTTTGTTTGCATTTTTTTCATCATTCTCCATTTTTCATTTTTCTACTTTTCTCTTGCATCATAAGCAATTCCGAGAGAGGGGTATGAAAAAATAAATCGAACAAGGCTCAACGGGGATGTCAATGGATAAAGTGTTTGGATAGAGAATAAAATGCCTTCATCATTTTAATTCCAAAATCACAACAAATACAATTATACAAATGAGAAAGAATGATACATAATATCTCTTGACTGCATCTGAATTGATAGCAGTCTCTACGCATTTTCCTTCAACATCTGTCAGATATAGGGCTCCATTGGACAACACCCATGAAACCATGAACGGACCTTGCCAGTTTGGTGCAAATATGCCTTTCGCTTCAGCCCAATGCGGCAAGATACGCCTCAATACTAATTGTCCTACTTCAAATTTCCGAGGACGTACCTTCTTATTATATGCTCTAGCCATTCTCCGTTGATATAATTGCCCATGGCAAACTGCTGCTAATCTCTTCTCATCAATCAGATTCAGATGTTCCAACCGGGCTTTTACCCATTCATCATCATCAATCTCAACTTCAGCTATGATTCGAAGGGATGGTATCTCAATTTCTGTGGGTATAACAGCCTCTGTTCTATACACCAATGAATAGGGTGTGGCACCAATGGAAGTACGTACTGTTGTGCGATAACCCATATGAGCGAAAGGTAACTTCTCATGCCATTGTCTAGACTCTTCCACCATTTTTCTGAGGATCTTATTTATATTCTTATTTGCAGCTTCTACTATTCCATTTGCCTTTGGTCTGTAGGGTGTAGAGTTATGA
Organism: Nicotiana noctiflora; assembly: GCA_032618575.1. NCBI lineage: Eukaryota > Viridiplantae > Streptophyta > Magnoliopsida > Solanales > Solanaceae > Nicotiana > Nicotiana noctiflora. The sequence goes on from JASVEL010010995.1 coordinate 57,214, forward strand.
TGCAGGATTTTGAATGCTTCCGCCATGAGATGACTGTTTAGATTTGCCCCATTGTCTGTGATAATTACTTTAGGAATTCCGAAGCGGCATATGATATTTTCATGCGTGGAATCCACCATGGCCTTCTTCGTTACCGCCTTGAATGTCTTCGCCTCCACCCATTTGGTAAAATAGTCAATCGCGACCAAGATAAATTTGTGTCCATTAGAGGCCGCAGGCTCTATTGGTCCGATGACATCCATGCCCCAGGCAACAAATAGCCAAGGTGCAGACATCGTATGCAATTCATATGGTGGGGAATGAATCAAATCTCCATGTACTTGACATTGGTGGCATTTCTTCACATATCTAATACAATCCCGTTCCATGGTGAGCCAATAATATCCTGCTCTCAGTATCTTCTTTGCTAAAACATACCCGCTCATATGAGGTCCGCAAGCTCCCACATGTACCTCAGTCATAATCATGTCAGCTTGTTGCGCATCTACACATCACAGTAAACCTAAGTCTGGTGTTCTCTTATATACAATCCCTCCACTGAGGAAAAAGCCATTTGCTAATCGTCTTATAGCCCTCTTCTGATCTCCAGTGGCTTGTTCTGGGTACTTTCCTGTCTTCAAGTATTCCTTGATATCATGATACCACGGTTCTCCATCTAGCTCTTCTTCCATAGCAAAAAAATAAGCATTTTGATCATACACATGTATCTGAAGTGGATCTATATAGGCTTTATCCGAATGATGCAACATAGAGGATAATGTGGCCAGAGCATCTGCTATTTTATTGTGCATTTTTGGGATATGTTTGAACTCTATAGATTGAAATATCTGGGATAGTTCATGTAGACAATGCCGATAAGGTATCAATTTCAAATCTCTTGTCTCCCATTCTCCTTGAATCTGATGTATCAAAAGATTCGAGTCACCCATGACCAAAATCTCACGAACACCCATATCTATTGCCATCCTCAATCCCAATATACACGCTTCATATTCGGCCATATTGTTAGTACAGAAAAATCGAAGCTGAGCAGTAACGGGATAGTGCTGACCCGTTTCTGAAATAAGTACTGCTCCAATTCCAACTCCTTTACTGTTGACGGCTCCGTCGAAGTACATTCTCCAACCTGGCTTGTAACTTTGCTCTATTTCTTCAACATTCATTGCCTCCTCATCTGGAAAATATGTCTTTAGTGGCTCATATTCATCATCCACTGGATTCTCTGCTAGATGATCTGCAACTGCTTGCATCTTCATTGCCGTACGTGTTACATAGATGATGTCAAATTCTGTGAGCAGAATTTGCCATTTAGCAAGTCTTCCTGTAGGCATGGGCTTCTGAAATATATACTTCAATAGATCTAAGCGTGATATCAGATATGTGGTATAAGCTGACAAGTAGTGTTTCAGTTTCTGAGCAACCCAGGTTAATGCACAACATGTTCTTTCCAACTTAGTGTATTTTATCTCATAAGATGTGAACTTTTTACTGAGGTAATATATCGCCTGCTGTTTCTTTCCAGTCTCATCATGCTGCCCCAGTACACAGCCAAAAGAGTTGTCTAGCACTGTC